>JAXQQM020070821.1:0-83371 GCA_034641835.2 Pinus albicaulis | reverse complement strand
TGGAACCTGCGTAGACATGAAGACAGCTGCAGAATCGGCAACTAGCTACAGAATGTCTGCATTTTGTAGCTAGATCTAGTTCAAAAGTACTACAATGAAAAAATCATAAAAACATAGCAAGTTAGTCATGATATTCATTCTTAAAGCAATTTTAATTAATTCTATTGATCATTTGAGCCTGTAATTAATAATGGACAAAGGAAATGGAGTGGAATGTGGTGGAAGAAAGAACATCTTTGGAGCTCAAATGCTTTCCATGGGGGATACTGATATTGAGACCACATAGCTGAAAAAGGTGCAGATTGGGGACCCATATTAAAATTATTAAAATATTGAGATGGATCCTAAAACATACATGGATTCATAGTTGGTGGTCGAGGTTTCCATGGCTTTTTCTTCCACATGAAGTATAGCTGGTCTACCACATTTTCTTCACTTGCCCCTTGAAAAACTGCCTTCAGTCCGGGCAAGGAAGGACACGAGCTGGTCACATGAGTTTGCTCACAGATTGCGCAAGCTTCCACTGTGTTTAATGAGCATTCCTTCAAAGGATGCTTCTTTTTGCACTATGGGCAGAATATATCCATAGTATTTTCCAACTCCATTTGCTTCTGTTTTTCTTGCAGAGTGTCCATCTGGGTGGATAATGTGCTCAGGATATCATTCCTTAGGTTATCCAGTAGGTTTCCAATTTTTTCTTTTGTAACTCCTCCACCGGAAGTCTTTGATGACCGAATTCCTTGTCCACTCCTTACAACCCCCTATGAACACTTAATGCAATAGTCACAGATAATATCGAAGTCTTATTTTGAAATGTACCCCTTTCCTAATATGTTCAGAAGTTGTAGGGAACCTTCCCTAAGTGCCCGGAGAAGAATTGTCTTTAGAATTTCCTTATACAGGTTGCTATGGCCTGATCTCTGCAATATGTATTTGAATCATTCCAAATAGTCTTCCATGTTTTCGTCCTATTTATGTGCAAACTTAAATATTTCCTCCTTAATGTCATGGGATTTACAATGATCTTGGTATTTCTCCAAGAAGGCTTCTATCATCCCCCCTCATGAGGTAATCGTGCTCCCTCCTCAATCCATGAACCATCTCAGGGATGTCCCTTTTAAGGTAGCAGGAAATATTTTTAATTTCTGAGCATCAGAAATATAATCATATCCTTGACAAACAATGTCAAATTTGAAAAGGAACGTATCAGGGTCTTCAGAAGAAAGCCCATGGAAACTAGGCAGAGCTGTAAAAGGGATGGGTCTCATCGGTGCATCACTTGCAACGTTTCCAATTGGAAAATCAATAGAAGAACTTATGGGTGCCATAAATACCCTCCAATACTCAATTGGGATTTAAACTGGTTCTGAAGCTGGTACTTGGAGTGATTCATCTGTAGGAGGTTTCACCACACTCTGATAGTCCTTTAGTGACGCGAAATCCCTCAAGAACTCTCTCTCCAAATCAGAATTGCTTAATTCGACTACAGGAAGTTTTACAACACTCCCTTAGTCTCGTAGTGATGAATACCCTTTTGGAGGTTCTTCTTCCCAATTAGAATTGCTCAGTTCTTCTGATCCTATACTTGTTATTTCTTCCCCTTCTGCTGACAACAAGTATGTCTCCTCCACCGGTACCCTATTTATTATTTCTTCCATTGTCAAAAGAATTCCCTCTGGTACCGTGGATGGCACTAGTTGCTCCACAGACTGCCCTTCGAACTTTTTCTGAACCCTAACCTTGATAGCAGCACAAGATGATGCCTCATATTTAGATTTTTCAATGATCTCCTGAATACATGTCTTCCTTCCCAGATCCTTTCCTTCCTTTGGGGGTCATCCTCTTCCCCTCTTATTCAGATCCTTGTTCATGAAATTTGTGAAGAGGGTTCATCAAAGTAGAAAAAGCGCTCCGGACCCAGAGCAGGACAGATAGCTTCCTCCCTAGGACGAGAGAGTAGGTTCAAATAGACAATAAACTAAAATAAGAAAATCAAAGTTCGAGACCTGAAGTAGGGTAATCAAATACCCTCCTCAAGATGAGAAGTTGGCCCTTCATAAAAGAATCAAAAAGAAGAAAGCTAAAAACTATGCCCAGGACTTAGGGCAGGGTAGAAAATTCCCTCCCCAAGACGAGGGATCAATTCTAAAGAAAAAAATAAAAAGCAAGAAAAGAATAAATAGAGAAATATGCTTAGGACTCAAAGTAGGGCAATAAACTCCCTCCCCAAGACAAGATATTGACCCTTAGATCAATTGAAAATCTTATTCTTGCACCTGTTAGCCTTCCCCGACAACGGCGCAAAAATGTTGGTGTCCGGATGTGAACAATATTCAAACCATTTTTCCACATAAATTATCAACCCGAGGGCATTAGTTATTTCAATACTAACGACACAGTATATGCAGGAGCAATCACACGACCTACTATAGATCACAAGCTTAAATCCATAAACATGCAGACTACTGTAAGAGCAACTAAAATAGATTGCAGAATTAAAAATACATTCGCAGCAATTGAAAGATTACACTAAAACCATAGTAACATAATCAAACCAAAACATGAAATCAATAGAAAGAAAGGTACCGCAACACCTTATCATAAGAGTGGGCCCAACTCTCTGATTAGGGTTGCAGCAAACTCACAAATTACAGGTGAAACAACATAGTGTTGTGCATTCAATTAATTGCAGAATATATTGTTACAAAATTTATATGTGCTGGGCTTGACCCCAATTCACAGCCCGCAGGCCCTCTTTATACAATTTTTCAGGAAATCGCAGATTTCCTCCAACAACTACATATCTACAATTATACAATTCGTTTCAACAACAACCTAATTGCCAAAAAGAAACCATGAAAAAGCCTGACATGTCGCTAGGGTGAAATGGAGTCTGTTGCACTGTAGCAGAAAGTGAAGGTAGCGCTGGGAATTAGGAGCCACTCCATGACTCACAGTTGTAACCTTCCTGCTTTTGCCGAATCTGTAAGAATACCGGAGTTAATATTTGCAAAAAGGTAAAACCTTCTGGACTATTACTTCATTAATCAAATATCCCATGTAAAGTAAGAGAAATGGGTTTACCTCGTGTGTTTAAGAATAATAATGACACAAAGAGATAGAAAGGTGGGCGAAAATGGGAGAGAAAAGTATACAAATCCGATACCCAACAACATGTATAACCAATCATGAATGACCAATGCATGTCCCACATATCGCATTGCATAAGAAATCATACATGGACAACACACAAGCATGACCAATGTGTAACTCTAGCATAAGAAAGAAATGCATATACAACATGTAGCGACGTGTAAGCAACCATGCATGGTCAATACATAAGAATGAACAACACATAACCAACCATACACACATGATGACACATGTTGAAAACAACACCATCAACCCTTCCATGTCAACACCACTGCTACCATGGTCAACACAACACAAATGAAACAAGCACATATCAACCTCAAGCATACTAAATGAATATGCAGCCAACACAAATTCATGATCCACACACCACCTATCAGTCCAAGAGTTGAACTTGGCTCTGAAACCACTCTGTAACACCCTCTTCCCACGTCTACCCAAGTAACCGGCCAACTGGGATAAACATGTGATGAGAGGTTACTAATATGAGATTAAACTTCCTATATGACCTTAAGGAAGTGGAACTGATGGAAACACCAAAAACACACCTTACACTACATCATTGACATCCCCAGAAGGTAACCCAACCGTCCAAGGCACTGTTCCCTGAGGGGGGACTGATTTTTATCCCCTTTGAGGATTAGTTGTGGGCCTTTAAGGGCAAGGGAGTGGATCCAGACCCTAGAGCCACGTCATAGCCTTGGCAAGGTAGTAACTTAGGCCCAAACAACGAATTTTGTGCCTGTAGCTCCGGGATTTGTGCCATTGGGCTATGGAGTCAAACAAGTGTAAACAGATTCAAATGGATGAATAATTGATATCGGGTGCACCCAGGCAAGCTAGCCATGTCAATGGATATTTACAGCTTGTGAAATGGAAAGGAGGAGGATATTAAGGTTCAACGTGAATGCAAAGCAGACCGTCTCTGAATTCTGCATTCAGGTCTCAGAGGAAAACATAAAGTATTGTTTCAAGACTACGTAGGGTACCCCATGGTAAATCCTACACAAAAATTTCTATCCGCAGTAAAGAAAGAAAACAGTATGTGAAACTAGAGATGAAAAATTACAGTAAAAGGAGAAATTCACCACAGATCGTAACACAAGAATCTGGAAAACAACATAATATTTCATTCATCCAAAGAGTGTTTACAAACAGATGAGCCAATTACAATGGTTTTTTTCCCTTCCATGCCTCTTTTATACTTCTAGTGCATGCAGTATCTAACTAAAACTTAATTTGGTTACTCTATCTACTGCAGTGATTTTCATTTATTACATTCAAGCAGAAATTGACAAGTGGAATCATGCAAGTGGAAATAACATAAATCTGGCCAGCAGAAATTGACAAGTGGAATCATGCAAACGTTGATAAGATAAGTCTGGCCATAACAGTGGCTTTAGCTGTCCGTTATTGATTGTGAAATGATCGGAATTTGGCTTGTCTGATGTTGAAGAGGCAATGATGGCTCTGGCATCTTGGCTCTACCTCTTGGACCGCCTTTTCCGGATTATTGAATTGATGAGGTGCTGGCATTTTTTGTGGATCAGTGGTCATGCTAATGTGTTCACTACTCTTTCTGTTTTTGTTTTTATATCACAATAGTTCTGCACAAATTCCCTTTTCCTAACTTGACCCAACTAGCATGTTCGCAACAATGCCACCATACCTTTTCTTGCCTAATTCTTCCTCTTCTGCTCGTGTCGAGTCCCATACCCGAGTCCTTCTACCGTGTTGGCTCTTTATTAATAAAAAAGCGCACAAATATCCTACGCCCAGACTTGAAATCCTTTAGATTTCATCTTGAAACCACATCGCATCCATGCCAACATTGCACTTCGCACTTTGGCGTCTTTAACATTTCCTTTAGCACTTATCCTCCTAAACTTGCAATGTGTGATATGTGATTGGGTCCCACCGACATTGCACATCGCACTTCAGCGATTATATCATGAACCCCTCCGCACATAACCTCTAAAACTTGCGGCTTGTGATTTGCGATCGGGTCCCACTGACGTCGCACATCGCACTTCAGCGTCTATAACATGATCCTTTCGCACTTATCCTCCAGGAATTGTGACTTGCGATATACGATCGGCTCCCACCGATGTCGAACGTCGCACTTCGGTGAATTTGTAGGATTCGGCGATTATGTTAGGAGATGGAGTTTCAACTGCGATAAGAGGATTGCAGAGAGAATTAAAGGTTCAATGGGATAACGGTTTGTTGCGACGGTTTGTCGTGAAAACACCCAAAGTTCGATTTAGGAGGGATCCTAAGGTGGTAGGCAGTATTGTGAAAGGGGGGTGCGAAATAACTATGATTTGACACATGGGGTTAGGGCCCGGAACTTGAAACTGCCCATTTTGGACTCCCCTTCATGGTTAAATTTCAAAGGCTACGGGGGTGCGAATTGCATCGAAGACCGTCGGATGCGGAGAAGGGAAGGAGAGATGGTGGAAATATGCGGGGTGTATCGGTGAGGTCACGGATAAATGAAAGTCGAGTAGTGTTGGACTTAGGATATAAAGGAAATGTGAGTGTTTGTTGCGGTTTATATATATATATATATAACGGCCTAATGTGGGGGGCGGAGCTGCCATAAAGTCCCGAAAGCATAGATATTTGAAATTGAATGGTTTTAATGGGATTTCAGGCATTGGAGTTTAAAATTTGGAAAAAAATGAAGGGTAAGAGAGGGTAAATGATATGAAATGAGGGCAGAAAAACAATTTTTCTCACCATTACGCTTTTCAGCAACACTTTCCTCCTTCATTGAACTGAAAGGAAAATTGATTCCTTAAAAGCTCTTGATAGTCAAGATTTCACTTCTTTTTCTGGAAATAAATGATAGCCATGGAATATTATTTTCAAAATGATAGATCTGAGAAATAATCAGTCACCTTGTGATACTATGAATCACAGGAGTCTAACAGTGGCTCCATCTGGGGATGGGAGCTCCTTTAGGAGGTGTCAAGAACAACGTAGACTAGTGGCTTGATCCATTGGGCTGATCCCAAATCTGCAACTTAATCTACTACCGAACCTTTGTGGCTAAAAATATTTAAGCTAAAATCAACACTCTCTACAGCTCCTTCATGAGGTTTCAAGAACACCGTAGACTAGTGGCCTGATCCATTGGGCTGATCCAAAATCTGCACCTTAATCTGCTACCAAACCTTTGTGGCTGAAAATCTTTAAGCTGAAATCAACACTCTCTGCAACCTATAGTCTGGGACACACTTGAACTAACACTAGAAAGAAATATGAAAACAAAACAACACTCTGGAAGTAAAACTGAAAAAATGCTCAAAGTACTGAGATTATTTTCACACCTACCTACCCTACCCTACTAAAATTGGTGTTGTTCTAAATGATAAAATAATGCCAGTGTAGCCAATCAATTAGCAGCAGAAACAAATGGACAACTTGATTTCTTGTCAGGAAAAATCAGAAGTATAACTTGATTATGTGTCCACAAAATCAAGGTTATAATATAAAATGGCAACTGCTAGTGTATCTGATCCTTATAGAGAATATATATTTGAAAATTTGAGCTGAAAAGAACCTCCATATAATCTGTTATAGGATCAATAAAAGCATGATGCATAATATTTTATTCTAGGCCTTCAATGACTAGTTGATCAGTTGTATCCTCAATATTAAACCTTGAAACCACATCTTCAGTTTGGTACTCGAAAGCATAATCATTCTCTATATGTAAGTCAAAAGGTAGAACAATTTCCTTTTGCTTAGGGGAAGGAATATTTTCCAAGAATTCTTTAGGATCTCGGAAATTATATGACTGAATTTGAGAATTTAAAATTTCAAAGCCAATTTCGTACCGTTCAACAACTACCTCCAGAAAACATGTTTTAGCTTTAGGACCAAATTTGCTTGATTTCAAAATAAGAAAGACAGCCTATAGAAAATCTCTATCAAGCTGATATCTTGATAACTGATTCCTGAATGCATTTAAATCTTCACAAGATAAAATATCTGCCACAAACCTTCTCATCTTGTTCAGCAGGAACTCTGGTCTCCATGTTGTGGAGTCGCCATGAATGCTCAAAAGTTGGGTTCTTTGAATCATGGAGTCGCCAGGTGAATAATTCAACCTTCTTGTGTCTGGTTATTGTCCACCATCAGTAATCAGATCTAAAATTTGATGTACTTTCTGAGGAAGATAATTTGTTTCCTAGTGGAGTCGCCATTATGTTGTCACTCTGTAATTTCGAGGCTGAAGAAAAACTACAGAGGTAACATCAAACCGCTTTGGAATCTAGGACCTAGCCTTCCTAGGCTCAGAGATGGCTCTCTTTGTTAGATGTAGCTTTGTTTATAGGGGCGTTTTAGGCTAGCTATTAGTGCATAGGGGTTTGTTTGAATATTTATGGTTGAGGCAGCAGAAGAGGGCCATTGGGATATGGAGTCAAGCATGTGTAAACAAATTCAAATGGATGAATAACTGATATCAGGTGAAACAATGCAAGCTAGCCATGTCAATGGATCTTTACAACTTGTGAAATGGAAAGGAGGAGGAGATTAAGTTTCAACGTGAATGCAAAGCATATCGTCTCTGAATTCTGCATTCAGGTCTCAGAGGAAAACATACAGTATTGTTTCAAGACTGAGCAAGGTATCCCATGGTAAATCCTACACAAAATTTTCTATCCGCAATAAAGAAAGAAAACAGTATGTGAAAATAGAGATGACAGATTACGGTAATAAGAGCACTTCACCATAGATCATAACACAAGAATCTAGAAAACAACTTAATCTTTCATTCATCGAAAGAGTGTTTACAACCAGATGAGCCAATTACCATGGTTTTTTTTCCCATCCTGACCTCTTTCATACTTCTAGTGCATGCAATATTTAACTAAAACTTAATTCAGTTACTCTATCTACTGCAATGATTGTCATTTATTACATTCAAGCATAAATTCACAAGTGGAATCATGAAAGAGGTGATAAGATAATTCTAGCCACCAGAAATTGACAAGTGGAATCATGCCAACGGTGATAAGATAAGTCTAGCCAGAACAGTTGCTTTAGTCGTCCGTTATTGATTGTGAAATGATTAGAATTTAGCTTGTCTGATGTCGAAGAGGCAATGATGGCTCTGACATCTTGGCTCTACCTCTTGGACCGCCTTTGCTGGATTATTTAGTTTATGAGGTGCTGGCATTTTTCGTGGATCAGTGGCTGTGATTATGTGTTCATTGCTCTTTCTGTTTCTGTTGTTATATCACAATAGTTCCACACAAATTCCCTCTGCCTGACTCAACCCAACTGGCACATTCGTAACAGTGCCACCATACCTTTGCTTGCTTGATTCTGCGTCTTCTTCTAGTGTCGGGTCCCATACCAGAGTCCTTTTGTCATGTTGGCTCTTTCTTCATAAAACATTGCACAAATCTCATACACCCGAACTTGAAATACTTTAGATTTCAGCTTGGAACCACATCGCATCCATGCCAACATTGCATTTCGCACTTCAACATATTTAAAATTTCCTTTAGCGCTTATCCTCCTGAGCTTGCGACGTGCGATATGCGATCGGGTCCCACTGACGTCACACATCACACTTCGGCAATTATATCATGAACCCTCCACACTTAACCTCTAAAACTTGTGGCTTGTGATTTGTGAGGGTCCCCCCGACGTCGTACATTTCACTTCAGTGACTATAACAATTAAACTTATTTACACCTTCATTTCATATCCAATTTAATATGTGAGTAATCTTAGAATGTAAGCAGCAAGTATTAATATAATATAACAATAGACTTAATATGAGAGCAACAGGTATTAAGCAGATGATATAAATCAGATCAACACATAAATATCATGCACAGAGACACCAGATATAAGTGGAAACCCATAAAGGGAGAAAAACACATCTTATTATTGTTGTGATGCAAAGGCAAGCTCCAACTCCCTCTCACCACTGTTTTTCTGCAGGCACCAACCTACAAGAGGCTCCAACCTCTATTCTGCAAGCTACAACTTGCAAGGAGGCACCAACTCCCTTCAATTTTCTGCAGGCACCAACCTACAGGAGGCTTCAACCTCAGTCAGCTACAACTGACAGCTATCAAGCTGCAACTTGATAGGGAAGCTCCAACTTCCTCAATTTATCAAACTGAATGTTTGCTGATTTACCTCAGATATCAGCTCTGTTCTAAAGCTTCTCTTTCTACTCTTCTTTTCTTAATCTTCTCTGCCTTACACTTCTATACTCTGCCTTCTCTATATTTGTTCTCTCTCTCTCCTTTGTGCATATCAAATTGATATTATATATAGAGATTCTCACATGACTGTTTGTATTTCACAAGGAATTTGGAGTGAACAGTCATGACTCTTTGGCTTCTGTCTTCTTATTCCTTTATCCAACTCAATTTTAAAATATAACAATATGTACAAATTTCCATGCTACAGTGGGAGTTTTCTTTTCCTTAGGATACTTGCCTTTGCATCACAAACAATAAAAAATTAATTACAACATTTACATTCACATTTTTAATTACATATTTCAATTTTACTCGGCTCCTTTTCTGGATTTTGGCTTTACTGGATTTGTCTTTTCCTGCTGCTGTTAAGAACCTGTTCTGCATACTCTTTGTTCACTGTCATCTGCATATTCCACCTATTCACTGCACTTTTGAATCCCTTTGTTGTACATCTCTTCAACTCTGCAATCTTTGTTTTCCTCTTTCAGGCCTCATACTTCCTCTTTCTGTGTGCATATAAAATGAATACAACAAATTTGTACTCAATCCAACTATCGATCTAGGAAATTTCAATACTTTATTCTGAATTTTACCTCCTTGAAGAATATATGATTTAAACCATAGTCGGATCAACTCATATCAAACGGAGCTCCATTCCTTTTAAATTCCGCGGGGGTAGCAGACTCGAGCAGATAAGGGAAGGAGACCCCCCCCCCCACGGAATAAATGACGTCATGTATGCATATTCTTGATTATTAATAACTGTGGCTTTTGTTTAGCGCCGAACATATACATGGTCACGGTCTTAAAACCTTTGGCTTCGGGCCCGCAAATTTAAGCGACATAATACTTTGGCTATTAAAACCATGTAAACTGACCCTCGGCATGTACATATATTAAACCACGTTCATTTCATCATATATTTAAAACGACGTCACCCTACTCGCATATGATGCTATATCAATATATAGTCACTACCTCCGTTCAATTATTAAACCGTCACAATATGGTTAACCCACATATTTTCCATGGTTTATATATTTGCCTCCAAACCTTAGGACTAAGGTTATAACCCCTCGCGCTTATACTCCTTCTATCACGGGAATTCAATTTATTTGTATGTGCCAAGCTTTACAACCAATGGTTAAACCTTGAGAATTTATATTGATACGCACGCTTTTTGCATAATTAACTTTTGAATAAACCTTGGCTCTGGGCCTCGCATCTACATTCAATCGCCCAATCAATGCACTCACCGTACCTACTTATTCTGCGTGCATCTCCGTCAAACAGTCACCGTCTGATGGCTCTGCGCCAGATCGACGGCACTCGACGATATCGCTCCACCTCCTGGTACAAATGTTAACGCCACAACACCTCTATGGAATCGCTCCCTCCTCCTCAAATGCCGCTTGTCGACAAAAGGTGGTGCGATGAAATCCGCTTCCAGCGTTTACTGCTCACTCCAAACCGCGTCACTGTTCCTCTCGCAAGGTTCCATCCTTTCATGGTTCCACTCCCCTTTGACACGTCAGGTTTCGTCCACTTGTATTTCTTTCATTACACTCCGTCACATAGTTTCATGTCAAACAACGTGTCTCCCTTTCGCGCTCGCTCCAGTCAATACATGGCTTCGTTCCTCCGCAAGCTAAACAATGGGAACGGGAATCGATTCCAACCAATTCTCGACGACTTAGTTAGCACGGACCAACCTGCAAATTAAGCTTAGAAGCGCTCCAGTCAACTCCATTGTATTATTATCGCCCTTACAAAGTTCATACAAACACAGGGTTCGAATTGTAGTCCATAGCCAGACTTGACATCAATTCATAAGTTAGAACAGTGTATCCATCACGAATAATGATTCCCGGAATAACGACTCTGCCTCTGCCTCTGCTGCTTCTGTCGCTCTGCCTCTGTCTCAACTGCTGTGATAACGGCTCTGCCTCTGCCTCTGCTTCTGATAACTGTTCTGGCTCTATATTCGCTTCCTCTGCCTCTACCTCTGTTTTTGCTGACTTCTTTGCCATCAATGACAACATTTCCAACAGTCTCCCCCTTTGGCATTGATGGCAATACACTTTCTCTGTTTGCCTGCTCTTCCTCCTGTTGCTTGCTCTTTGCCTGCTCTTCCTTCTGTTGCTTACTCTTCCTCCCCCTTTGACATCAATGGCAAGGGGTTCGAATTCTTAGTGAAGCTTTTATTCTTTGATGCTGTGTATTTATCCTTTTTCAACATTTCATGCATTTCCTCTCTCTGAAATTTCCTGACTTTGTACGCTGCTGCTCCAAACTTTGGATGAGATACACATCGGTTTCACTATTCTTCCGTGTTCAGTTTACTTCGGGTTCACCACTCTTCTGCTGCGTCACTGACCCTTTTGCCTTTTTATTGATTCTTTTATGCTGAATGTATTATTGCCATAATCCCTTTGATCCTGAGGACCTGTTTTCATGCTTCCCTTGCTGGTTGATCTCCTCCTGAGAATGATATTTTCTTTTCATATCAGAGAGTAGCATCTACAGATACTACCCCTAGTCTGTCTCTCAAATATTCAAATGGTTCTCTGGCAAGCGGTTTGGTAAATATATCAGCTGTCTGTTCTTTTGTTGGTACATATTCCAGCTTTACTATCTTCTGAGCCACTTGTTCTCGGAGAAAATGATACTTGATTGGGATATGCTTAGTTTTTGAGTGAAGCACAAGATTTTTAGATATACTTATAGCACTTGTATTATCACATTTGATTGAGATAGGTTCATCAATGCTTACCTTCATGTCTTGGAGAGTTTGCTTCATCCACATGACTTGTGTACAACATGCTGTTGCTGCTATATATTCTGCTTCTGCTGTAGACAGAGAGATAGATGTTTGTTTCTTTCTTAACCATGCCACCAGACTTTCTCCTAGATAGAAAGCACCTCCACTTGTGCTTTTCCTGTCATCCACACAGCTGGCCCAATCTGCATCTGTGTATGCTGTCAAGGTGAAGCTTTTTCCTTTAGGATACCAAAGTCCATACTGTGTTGTTCCTTGTAGATATCTAAATATTCTTTTGACTGCCAGAAGATGGTTTTGTTTAGGTGTTGCTTGATATCTAGCCACTAGTCCTACTGCTAGCATGATGTCTGGTCTTGATGCTGTCAGATACAACAGACTTCCTATCATGGATCTGTAGAGTTTTTGATCTATATCAGCAGATCCATCATCAACACACAACTTGCATCCCGTGATCATGGGAGTTGACACAGGTTTGCAGTCCTCCATTTTGAACTTTTTCAACATTTCTTTTAAGTATTTTTCCTGTGAGATGAATGTGCCTGTGTTCTTTTGCTGAATTTGAAGTCCTAAGTAGAAACTAAGTTCTCCAATCATGGACATCTCAAACTCTGATTTCATCTCCTCAGCAAACCCTTTTGCTAGTTCATCTCTGTTTCTTCCAAACATAATGTCATCAACATACACTACAACAATCAGGAGTTCATTTTCATGGGCTTTTATGTATAGATTGTTGTCTACTCCACCTCTCTTAAAACCTTGTTTTTGCAAATATTTATCCAGCCTTGAGTACCAAGCACGAGGAGCCTGTTTTAGTCCATATAGGGCCTTCTTCAGTTTGCACACATAGTTTTCTTTGTCTGTCAATGAGAAGCCTTCTGGTTGTTCCATGTAGACTTCTTCTTCTAAGTCTCCATTCAGAAATGCAGATTTTACATCCATTTGATATACTTTGAAGTTTTGGTAGCATGCAAATGCCAGGAACATTCTGATAGCTTCCATTCTGGCTACAGGGGCAAATGTTTCTTCATAATCAAGTCCTTCAATTTGTGAGTACCCTTTGCAGACCAGCCTGGCTTTATTCCTGATTACTTGTCCTTGCTCATTCATTTTGTTTTTGAATACCCATTTTGAACCAATGATATTCTTCTCAGTGGGTCTAGGAACTAGTTCCCAGGTATTGTTCTTCTCAGTTTGGTCCAATTCTTCATTCATTGCATTCACCCCAAACTTGTCCTTGCTGGCTTCTTCAAATTTCTTTGGCTCTATTTGTGACAACATGGCTATGTATACCTCTTTTTTCTGTTCAGTTAGCTGCCTTCTTGTCTGCACTCCTACCCTCTTGTCTCCAATGATTTGATCTTATGGATGGTTCTTTTGAGTGTATCTCGAGGGGGTTTTCGAGTTCAGTTCAGTATCATCTGATGTCTTATTTGTTTCATCATCATCTTGGTCCTCTTCTTCATGATTTTCTGAATAGCTACTGCGATCTATATCTCTTGTCTTGTTTGGGAGTTCTTCATCAAATCTTACATCAATACTTTCTACAATTTTTCGAAGAGTCTTGTTGTAGCATCTATATCCTTTACTCTTGGATGCATATCCTAAGAGTATTCCTTCATCTGCTCTTGCATCAAACTTCCCCAGATTTTCATCATTGTTCTTTATGTAGCACTTGCTCCCAAACACTCTAAAGTGCTTGATTGATGCAGGTTTACCATGCCATAGCTCATAAGGTGTCTTGTCACTGTTAGGTCTTAAATGAGCTTTGTTTAGAATATGTACTGCTGTGTGTACAGCTTCTGCCCAAAAGGTTTGAGTAATGTTACTCTCTTGCATCATAGCTCTGGCCATTTGTTGTACAGACCTGTTTTGTCTCTCTGCTACTCCATTCTGCTGAGGTGTCCCTGCAATGGTAAATTGTTGCTTTATCCCATGTTCATTACATAGGTCTGCAAAGTCATAATCTGTGAATTCACCTCCTCTGTCTGATCTGATACATTTTAGTTTGCATCCAGTTTGATTTTCTGCTAATGCTTTGAATATTTTAAATTTTTCCAGTGCTTCTGATTTGTTCTTGAGAAAAGCAACCCATGTCATTCTGGAGAAATCATCTATTATCAGCATGAAGTAGGATTCCCCACTTGGTGTCTTAGTTCTAGCAGGTCCACACAGGTCCATGTGCACAAGCTGGAGTGGTCTTCTTGTTGATAACTCATCTTTAGATTTAAAGGATGTGCGAGTCTGTTTCCCCAATTGACAAGATTTGCATATGGTATTTGAAGGCCTTTTTATTTCAGGCATATCTCTGACAACTTTCTTCTTACTCAGTCTGATGATATGGTCGAAGCTGAGATGTCCCAATCTCTTATGCCATAACCATGACTCCTCAAGTTTGCTAAGATGGCAGGCTTCATCCTCCTCTTTCACTATGTACACATTACTCTCTGTTCGGACACCTTTGAGCAGAGTCTTTCTGGTTGTGCTTGATCTGACTTCACAATCTTGTGCTCTAAAAAGAACTTCATAGCCTTTGTCACACATCTGGCTGACACTCAGTAAATTTTCTTTCAGCCCATCTACAAATAGTACATCTTGGGCCTTTCCTCTGCCATTGTCTATGCTGACTGAGCCTTTTCCCTTGATCTTACCTGATTTATCATTGCCAAAAGTAACATTGCCAGATTTATTTTCATCAAGAGTTATAAACTTGCTTCTGTCTCCAGTCATGTGTTTTGAGCAGCCACTATCCAAATACCACTGGCTTTTCAGGTCTTGAGAAGTTAGAGCCAAGTCACATTTATTCACCTTCTTTATCCACTGGAGGCACCCTTTTGTTTGGTATCTTTTGTGAGGTGATGAACTACATCTTCTTAGAGGACATTTGGAAGGTATATGTCCAACTTGATTGCATACACAAAATTTGATCATAATTTTTGTAGAATTATGAGTATGAACAGAATTTCTTTGATTCATAAACCTCCTTGAGGTGTTAAACATCAATCTTTGTCCATAATTTCTACACTCAATGATTTTATGACCAAATTCCTTACAATAAAAGCAGTAACCATAGAAGCTATTTGCATACCTGATGTAAGGTTCTCTTTTCCATTTGTTTGCTTGAGGCAGTATCTTCACTGTTTGCAACTTTTGCTAGTTTGAATTACTCCTCCTTGTATGAAAATATGCAGCAATGTGTCCCAGCTTGTGACAGACATGGCAGGTGGCATTCTTCATAGGAGGGAAGAATCTCCTTTGATGGCTTGCAAATTTGACAAACTCAGGAGTATATGAACCTTTTTCTGTTGTCTGAGTATTTCTTTCATTCTTTGTTATCCGAGGATTCTTCTGGGTTCTGTCTCCCTCCTTACATGTTTCTTCTTTTGTAGGAATTATTTGAGGTGCTTCATCATCCTTCTTTGATTTTACAAAAATAATTTTTCTGATTTCCTTATCTTTTCTTTTACTTGATTCTCCTTCATAGCCTATTCCAGTTTTTATCCAAGGAGATCTTTGAGCATCCAAAATTTCATCCAACTTACCAAAGCTTGTTGTTTGAGAAGAGTTTGTATACACTTTCCTTTGAGCATTTTCTAATTTCTTCCTCAGACACACAACTTCTTCTTCCAGCTTCTCTTGTTCTCGAGTTTTATCCTTGATTTGCTGAAGTAGCATATCTTCTATCTTCTTAGCTTCTTCAAGCTTTACCTTCGGTTGCATGAGGTCTTCTGAATTTTGTTCTTCTTTTACAAATTTGAGGAGAATCTCCTTTTGTTTTCTGCATTTTAGTTTGAGTCTGTCAATCTCCTCCAGGGCACTTCTTAGCTCCCCCTCAAGGTCAACTTCACCTTCTTCTTCATCTTCTAGTAAGAGTCCTTCAAGATCTTCTATGGTCATTAGTAAAAATTCAAAGGTTCCCTCTTCTCCGGAGGATTCATCTGAGTCTTCAGATGTACTGCTGTCTTGTTGAGCATAGAAGGATTTTCTGCTGAATTTCTTTCCTTTCTGCCAGTTCTTTGATGTGTTTTTCTCTGATTCTTGAGCCTGATTCCTTACTTTCTTGTGAGGACACTTAGCAGCATAATTTCCAACTCTTCCATAGTTAAAGAATTTGAAGGGAAGTTTACCTTTGTATCTACCTGAGCCTCTATCCAGTTTCTTGACAAATTTAGCTTCTTCTTCATTAGAGCAAGAGCATATGTCTTCTTTTTCTTCTTTCTTCTTTTCTTTTTTAAAAGTTGCTTCCCTCGTACTTGGATTCTTCTGTGGGAGCCTCATCTCATATGCTGTTAGATTTCCAAGTAGCTGGTTCATGGTCAAGGTCTCCCAATCAGCTGTCTCTTCTATTGCAGACACCTTGGGATTAAATCTGGATGGGAGTGATCTTAGAATCTTTTGCACAACTATACTTTCTGGCATGGTTTCTCCAAGAGCTTTCATATTGTTAACAATTTCTGCAACTTTTAAGAAGAAGCTGCCAACATCTTCATCATCATTCATTTTTGAATTTTCAAACTAGGCTCTATATACTTGAAGTTTGGCAGTCTTTACCTTTTTATTTCCCTCATGGATATTCTCTAGAGTATCCCACATATCTTTGGCAGTCTTACTGTGCATTACTTTGATAAACTCAGCTTCACATAGTCCATTTAAGATTGCATTCATTTTTTTTGCATTAGCTACAAAGTTTTGTTTAGCTTCTTTCTCTGAATCAGTTGACTTTGTGGAGTATCCAAATTCCACAACATCCCAAACTTCTAATCCTAAAGACATTATGTATGCTCTCATCCTGATTTTCCAGAAGGCATAATTAGCACCAGTGAAGAAAGGTGCTTTATTGGTTGAGCTTCCTTCTTGACTAGCCATCTTGGGAACCTAGGATCTCCTTTAAGTTCTTAGACTTGAACAAAGGAACCTGCTCTGATACCAATTGTTGAACCTTTAGTTAAACTGAGAGGGGGGGGTGAATCAGTTTAACCACATTCATGATCTTTTAACACTTTTCATTAAACTTATTTACACCTTCATTTCATGTCTAATTCAAAGTGTGAGTAATCTTAGAATGTGAGGAGCAAGTATTAGTATAATATAGCAGTAGACTTAATATGAGAGCAGCAGGTATTAAGCAGATGATACATATCAGATCAATACATAAATATCATGCACAGAGACACTAGATATAAGTGGAAACCCATAAAGGGAGAAAACCACATCTTATTATTGTTGTGATGCAAAGGCAAGCTCCAACTCCCTCTCACCACTGTTTTCTGCAGGCACCAACCTACAGGAGGCTCTATCCTCAATTCTGCAAGCTACAACTTGCAAGGAAGCACCAACTCCCTTCAATTTTCTGCGGGCACCAACCTACAGGAGGCTCCAACCTCAGTCAACTACAACTGACAGCTATCAAGCTGCAACTTGATAGGGAAGCTCCAACTTCCTCAATTTATCAAACTGAATGTTTGTTGATTTACCTCAGATATCAGCTTTGTTCTGTAGCTTCTCTTTCTGCTCTTCTTCTCTTAATCTTCTCTGCCTCACACTTCTATATTCTGCCTTCTCTAGATTTACTCTCTCTAATCTCACTTGTGTGCATATCAATGTGATATTATATATAGAGTTCCTCACATGACTGTTTGTATTTCACAAAGAATTTGGAGTGAACAGTCATGACTCTTTGGCTTCTGTCTTCTTATTCCTTTATCCAACTCATTTTTAAAATTACAACAATATGTACAAATTTCCATGCTACAGTGGGATTTTGTCTTTTCCTTAGGATACTTGCCTTTGCATCACAAACAATAAAAAATTAATTACAACATTTACATTCACATTTTTAATTACATATTTCAATTTCACTCAGCTCCTTTTCTGGATTTTGGCTTTACTGGATTTGTCTTTTCCTGTTGCTGTTAAGATCCTGTTCTGCATACTCTTTGTTTACTGTCATCTGCATATTCCACCTGTTCACTGCACTTTTGAATCCCTTTGTTGTACATCTCTTCAACTCTGCAATCTTTGTTTTCCTTTGTCAGGCCTCATACTTCCTCTTTCTGTGTGCATATAAAATGAATACAACAAATTTGTACTCAATCCAACTGTCGATCTGGGCAATTTCAATACTTTATTCTGAAGTTTATCTCCTTGAAGAATACATGGTTTAAATCAGAGTCAGATCAACTTGCATCAGACAGAGCTCCATTCCTTTTTAATTCCGCGGGGGTAGTAGACTCGAGCAGATAAGGGAAGGAAACCCCCTGGAATAAGTGTCATCATGTATGCATATTCCCAATTATTAATAAACTGTGGCTTTTGTTTAGCACCCAACATATATATGGTCACGGTCTTAAAACCTTTGGCTCCGGCCCACAAATATAAGCGACATAATACTTTGGCTATTAAAACCATGTAAACTGACCCTCAACATGTACATATATTAAACCACGTTCATTTCATCATATATTTAAAATGACGTCACCCTACTCACATATGATGATATATCAATATATAGTCATGATCTCTGTTCAATTATTAAACCGTCACAATATGGTTAACCCACATATTTTCCATGGTTTATATATTTGCCTCCAAACCTTAGGACTAAGGTTATAACCCCTCGTGCTTATACTTCTTCTATCATGGAAATTCAATTTATTTGTATGTGCCAAGCTTTACAACCAATGGTTAAACCTTGAGAATTTATATTGATACGCACGCTTTTTGCATAATTAACTTTTGAATAAACCTTGGCTCTGGGCCCCGCATCTACGTTCAATTTCCCAATCAACGTACTCACCGCACCTGATTATTCTGCGTGCATCTCCGTCAAATGGTCACCGTTCGATGGCTCTGTGCCAGATCGACGACACTCGACAATATCACTCCACCTCCTAGTACGAATGTTAACGTGTGATGACGCGCTTTGAAAGGCAGTTTCATTGGGTCCCACCTTGCCACGCATCAACACCTCTATGGAATCGCTCCCCCTTCCTCAAATACCGCTTGCCGATGAAAGGTGGTGTGATGAAATCCGCTTCTAGCCTTTACTGCTCACTCCAAACCGTGTCACTGTTCCTCTCGCAAGGTTCCATCCTTTCATGGTTCCACTCCCCTTTGACATGTCAGGTTCCGTCCACTTGTATTTATTTCATTACACTCCATCACATAGTTTCACGTCAAACAACGTGTCTCCCTTTTGCGCTCGCTCCATTCAATACACGGCTTCATTCCTCCGCAGGCTAAACAATGAGAACGGGAATCGATTCCAACCAATTCTCAATGACTTAGTTAGCACGGACCAACCTACAAATTAAGCTTATAAGTGCTCCAATCAACTCCATTGTATTATAATCACCCTTACAAATTTCATACAAACACAGGGTTTGAATTGTAGTCCATAGCCAGACTTGACATCAATTCATAAGTTAGAACAGTGTATCCATCATGAATAATGATTCCTGGAATAACAACTCTGCCTCTTCCTCTGCTGCTTCTATCACTCTGCCTTTGTCTCAACTGCTGTGATAACGGCTCTGCCTCTGAATCTACTTCCGATAACGGTTCTGGCTTTAAATTCGCTTCCTATGCCTCTACCTGTCTCCTTTGCTTCCTTCATTTTCTTCTTGGCTGCCTCCATTGCCATGATAACGACTCTACTATGTTTGTGTTGTTGCTTCCTTTGCTGTCTCTCTCTTTGCTACCTCCTTTGCAGAGATAACAAATCTATCTCTGTATTATTTAGCTTCCTTTGCATGTCTCAAGATAATAGCTGTCTCTTTATTAATTTGCTTCCTTTGCTGTCTCTCTCTTTCTTGCCTCCTTTGCCATTAATGACAACATTTCCAACAATTATTAGCTTTTATAGCAACTCAAGCTACAAGGGTGTCACAGTGAAATAACTCCTTTGAGTTATTTTTTAATTAAGTTAGAAATAGGGGCTTGCATGATTATATATTTTACAAAGATTATGCCATTATATGTTGAACATTTTTTAAAAAGAAATGTCTATTATACAATTCCAAGGACTGCCATAACTCCTCACATAATTCTTTAAAGGGTGCTAGCTCAATGGAAGAGCACCTGCCATGCAGGAGGTTGGTGGTTTGATTCCACTGTACCCTAACATGAATTATTCAATGATATTGTAGATTTTTTTAATTAAATATTTTTATATTGATTTATTTTAATGGTGAGATATTTTTCTGGATTCATTGTTTTATATTGTCTCTAGAGAGACAATAGATAGGATTAAAGACACTGTCTCCATAAAGACAATATGTCATTAATTCCAACTATTGTCTTTGGAGAGACAAAAATGAAATTGTCTCATAAGAGACAATAATGCTTGTATTATATATTGTCTTTAGAGAGACAATTTTTAAGACAATAATTTGAGACACCCGCTTAAAGACAATATTTACGACAGGACAAAAGTTTGTTTTTGTCTTAAGTTTTGACAATTTACCCAAAAATTGTTTTAAAACCCCCTTTGTGTTGTAGTGTCCAACTATTGTCTCTAGAGAGACAAAAATGAAACTGTCTCTCGAGAGACAAAAATGAAATTGTCTCTCGAGAGACAAAAGTGCTTGTGTTATATATTTTCTTTATAGAGACAATATTTTAAGACAATTTAATTTTAATACCATTTAATTTGAGACACCCGCTTAAAGACAATATTTAAGGAAATACACCAGTTTTATTTTGTCTCAAGTTAAAGACAATTTACTAAAAAAATGTCTTAAATATTGTATTAAAACCCCCTTTATGTTGTAGTAACATAACATAACTTAATGTGCATGAGAATGGTCAAATTGTTAAAATAGAAACCAACCATAAAACATCTATTTATACACCTTCACGTTCCAGTCATGGTTAGCATATTCAGGAGTATTATAAGAAGGGCTTCCATGAGGGATTTTTGCAGAACAACTTGGTGAATATTTCTATATCCAATTGTTCCATAGGGAGATAATCGATCAAATGTGTAGTGCGCCAAAAGTGATTAATATCATTAGAACTATTTTATTAGTCTGAAATTAGAAGACTAATATGTGTATATTTAGTTTGTGTGCCTTTTATTTTGTTTGAAATGGTTGAGTCACTACAACATCAAGGGGGGTTTTAGAACAATATTTAGGAAAATTTTTGGGTAAATTGTCTTAATTTGAGACAAAAGAAAACTTGTGTATTGTCCTAAATATTGTCTTTAAGCAGGTGCCTCAAATTAAATCGTCTTAAAATTAAATTGTCTTAAAATATTGTCTCTATAAAGACAATATATAACACAAGCAATTTTGTCTCTCCAAAGACAATTTCATTTTTATCTCTCCAGAGACAGTTTCATTTTTTGTCTCTCTAGAGACAATAGTTGCACTACAACACAAAGGGGGGTTTTAAGACAATTTTTGGGTTAATTGTCTTAACTTGAGACAAAAATAAACTTTTTAATTGGCTTAAATATTATCTTTAAGTGGGTGTCTCAAATTATTGCCTTAAAAAATTGTCTCTATAAAGACAATATATAACGTGAGCATTATCGTCTCTGTAGAGACAATATAAAACAATGAATCCATAAAAATATCTCACCATTAAAATAAATCAATATAAAAATATTTAATTAAAAAAATCTACAATATCATTGAATAATTCATGTTAGGGTACAGTGGAATCGAACCACCAACCTCCTGCATGGCAGGTGCTCTTCCATTGAGCTAGCACCCTTTAAAGAATTATGTGAGGAGTTATGGCAGCCATTGAAATTGTATAAGAAGCATTGATTTTTAAAAAATGTTCAACACATAATGGCATAATCCTTTTAAAATATATAATCATCCAAGCCCTTTTTTTTAACTTAATAAAAAAATTAACTCAATAGAGTTAGCTCACTGTGACACCCTTGTAGCTTGACTTGCACAAAAAGCTAATAATAAACAATAATCTACAAACAAATTAATCGAGTCGTACAAAGAAAATTAACTAGAATAAGCACAAGCAATACAACAACCACCCAAAGAGATACACCAGCTTGATAGTAGGCACTGATGACACATATGATGTACACAACAAGCCATGACTACATCGTCAACTCATTCAAGACAAATTGGCCATTCTCCTCATTCATCGTTACTAATTTCTTTGACCACTTCTTCAATGTAAGATTTTGAAGGTACAAAACTAGAATCCCCATTAACACACATTTGGCTTCCAAAAAAAAATTATTTTCCCACTTATACATATTATATGACTCTTGTGTATCACCCAAATTGTTGATAGCTTAACAATTAGAACAAATTATAACATATAACTACTCATAACACAATTAAAAAAACTCTTGCTCTTTGAAACAAACATAGGCCATTTGATCATTACAACATGGTTATCATCCATAAAAGTGTTTCATCTTCTAACTATGAGAATGGTTCCACCAAAAAGCGCCACAATATTTTGTACCAAAAACCTTCCACAAGGTAATGAACTACTCCTGATGACATTACAATGGATATTTATGTCGATTTAGCAATATCGTGATTGTGACATGTTCAAAAAACAAAAAGTCCTCATTGTACCATCCACCAGATTTTGCAAGGCCATTTTTAGGGGCTGGATTAAGAAGTCCAGGAGCCACATGGTGGCACTCTCCAAGTCGCTAAACCCTGACACAAGGTTTTTTTCTATTTTTTCTTCAAGAAGAGTTACACTTGATATTGTGTCCCATGGCCCCTCGCTCTCTAAGATCACTTTAGTGGTGTTATCTTCATAGACGAGAGTTTCTCACCCAAATAATCTGCCCAACTATGTTGTTCTGAGTGGGTTGCATAACCCAACCTGCAAATTTTCAACTATCCAAAAAACCTTCGAAAATCAATATTTAATACCTCTAAGAAGTGTTGAATTCAAAATATGATAACACAAAAACTGACAAAGTGTTGTACATTATAACATTTCAACTGTAGCCAAAAATTATAATCCTATAGTGGCAGATATCAAGAAACAACCTCTAACATGTATGTACGGCACGTGTTTCCATGTTTTTCCCCTATAATGAAAATGAAGATGAATATCCAAGAAGGCTTCTCAACATGCAAAAAATTGAATTCTACACCTCAGCATAAGCTAGAAAGCACACCACTATCCAAAATTGAAAAAATCCACCCATGTTAAGTTACTTAGATCTCTGTCTCATCTTCCTGCACCTCCTTTTGGGCCTCCTCATTCGATTCTACTTCCATTGTGAAGAATAAAAAAAATAAAATTACTATTTAAAGAAAAATAAGAAAATTATCCACCACTAGAGAAACCAGAAATAGAGAACACCAGTTTAGAACTAGATAGATCCCTTATATAATGTAATACAACGTGAAATATATATCTAAAACAAGGTGAACCTGCAATGACAACACACTTTTGCATAAAATAAACTCAGTCTAACTGATCTCCTACTTGAGCACCTTAAATGCCAGGGAACTAAAGATACAATACAGTTCTGAATTCTGCAACTCTGACAAAATGCAAAGAAAATGAAAAACCCCAAAGCCTTGATTGAATATCTATGGCAATTGATGTATACATTACGTAAACAAATATTATATAAGTTGAAATTAGAAACTAGACATTGAAGATCAAAGAGAAACAATAGATTGCATAAGAAAGGAAAATGCAATAAACATTAAAAATGAAGAATACCCTTGAAATTAATTACTCCAAAACTGTACATGAATTAAACCATACTCTAAAACTGATGTACATTGATTAAAACAGTCAATTAGAGATTACACATTTTTTACTCCTTTTTGGAGAAAAGACACTAGAGATCTCTTAGGCTCGGAATGGTATCGAAAGCATATGTTTATGTAAATTTTGATTTTCAACTTTGAAACATCAAATAATTTCATGGATTACACATATTGCATTATATAGATTCCAGACTCAAAAGTGACAATTCTTTCAAATTCTATAAAGATTTACGTTCATATGGAAATTAATTCGAATAACCCTAAAGTGTAAATCAACAAATTTACAAGGCATGGGGTAGGAGAATGAATATGTCGGTTGCGTATACAATGGTATCTATCATTACCAAATAGAATAATGGAAACACCCAACCCAGAATGGGTAAAATTCTCCAAATAAGAGACAACTACAACCTACAATGCATCACTTTCAAGATTTCTTACATAAGGGTCATTCACTATCGTAGGAGTGAAAATCCCTCTCAATAGAAAAATACTGAAATAGAAATAAGTTTTCCTTGTAGCCCATTTACTAGATAACCTCTAAATTCTTTCCTTGGACATAGAGATAGAGTATAGGAAAAAAAAAAACACGCAAGCCATAAATTTGCAAAAAAAATCGAAGAATATCTTGTAGAGTCAAAACAAGCCTAACCATGGCCCTCATTCCCGAAGTGAAGAATAAAAACTTCCGCTCGCTTTCAAATTTCCAAAACGCTTACCCTAATCCCTGAAGATAGAGTTCCTTTCCACATCACCATCTAGAGAATACCTACTAACATGTGAGAGACGTGAGGCCATGAAGGAGGCCAACAGTCATCAACTTGTTGATTACACCAAATGCTTTTGCCTCTTCAATTAGAAAGGCCCTAATCATAATAGTGAATCAATTTAAGTTTCATTGGAATATCAGAAAGGTGATTCAGTTAAGTGTCATTGGAAAAACAATTGAAAACAATATATTTTTCTTCTAAATTAATCCTGCTTTATTTTGACATCATCATTGAAGAATACAAGGGTTGGTTTGCGACTGCTATATTTGTTGTTTCACTACTGTTATAACTGCTGCAAGAGTGAATAATTAGATCTGGTTTATGTGGGATAAGTTGTCCTAAAGGGTTGAAACTTATCCAGATAGTTTTTTATCTTTTCTCCTTGGATTGCATAGGGCTGTCAGAAAATGAAATATTGTATATTTTACACTGATGTCTTATACTCTATTTCATAACATCCATAAGACTAAAAATTCACATGGTTGAGATTTAGTAAAACTCTATTCAAAGAGATGAAATTTATGTTTTGCATTAATTTCCGTTTTCCATTCATCTAGAAACTTTAACACTGATGCCATGTGGTCCGACTATGAATGCCTTACTAAACAAGGCAAATTACTACATAAAAATTGAACTAACTTGGTCACTTGAAAAAATGTCCTCCATTGTTGATGATTCTATTCCACATAACTCAAACTAGAACTGATCATCAAATAAGGCATATGCAAGCATTCAGTTAGACTGATAAATAAATAGCCTTGCTCCAATGGTGTTATCTTCATAGATGAGAGTTTCTTGCCCAAATAATCTCTTGAACTATGTTGTTCTGAGTGGGTTGAATAACCCAACCTGCCTCCGCAGTTTCAAGGATTTCTTGATAGCATTTATGTTCCTATTGTGGTGTTATCCATCAAATTATTTCAAAGGAAGTTCTCTGAATTAGGGTTGGGGACAAAGTTATTAAACATCCAATGAGGTACATCAACATCCAGAATCCCTATTTCAGGTGCCAAAGACTTCGCCATGGAATTCAGGATTTCCCCATTATGGTTAGACCAAATGCCCCAACTTCTCTATTGATTCTACTCCTTGACACCAAGCTCAAATGTCTCTCAAGGTAATAACAAAGGTGGGTTCATGTCACCTGAAAGAAGCAGAAATCTTAAAGAAAGAAAGTGGCCACTATAATAGTGTCAATTTTTTGCAAGCCTATAGTTTCAGCAAATGGGAATATTTGAAATGACCCAAGGCTCCTAATATGGGCAATTAGATACAAACTTATAATCTTAAAGGCATGGATTCACTGAAACCTTACAAGGTAAGATAATATGGATTACATCACTGCCAATCCACAATGATAATGACCTCATGAATGTCAAGAAGGTATGCACCCCTGTATAAAACTCATAGTTCATAACATTAGAATTATGATCCCTAGTTTACATATTTTTTGATTACAGAAGTTAAATATCTTTTTACTTCAAATGGTCCTAAATTCTATTTCCAATTTGGTCATATTATTTCTAGTCATATGGATGCCAAGAGGAAGACTATCACTTTAGTTTCTACCAGCCTTGCTTCAGTTTTGGAGTGGGGCACAAACCCATTACAAAGTTTAATGTTCAACCTTGGTAACATTTATGCACCTACTGATGCTAAGGAAAAATTAATTTCAAAACTAGATGGCTGAAAAGCTCGCCGATTCTCAGTGGCTAATTTGTAGGAACTTTAACACAGTTGAACTCTAGATGATAATTAAGGTGTGTTTCCTATCAGAATTCCCTAGAAATAAAAGGCCACTAAGTGTTGAGATCATGAGAGATAAACAAGGATCAAATAGAACCAACAACACACCCTAAATCAACAAAAACACAAAACACACAAAGAGAAGAGAAGATGATGAACAAGAGAAACACCGCGTGCAACTAAAGAATCGAGCATAAGAGAGCACTTATCTCCTGATCAAATAATGTATGTATACAATATTTGTACACACTCTATGGTGGAACGCCCTCCCTAAAAGGAGTTATAGGCCCATTAGTCTAGATTTTTCCCAACCACCTAGATATAATATAATTGGCCTTTTGAATTATTTTGAATATGACATTGTGATTAGCAACCTTCAACTAGAAAACACAATATAGCAACACTACAGACAACCAAGAACACTTTCAGAAGAAATAAGTAGTAACATACATTTAATCACTCTTCAGACATGCATTCCTAGCCAAAGACAACTTTCTGTCAATGCTCTATGCTCCCCTATAGAGACAAACCATGTCCATAAATCATCACAAGGGGAAAGTAGCTATATGAAACATCTCTGCACAAATAAATGTATATATGAACAAGGTACACATTGAATAATATATTACTCACTATACATTCCGGCTCTCCAGGCCTCTGTGGAGGAATAGGAGCTCCTAAACTATGTTGGGGAAGCATCTGAGAACATATGAATAATAGTCAACAGATGATTATAATACACTAGAGAAAAATATGGTGCTAAAGTATATTTAATTAACCAAAAACACTTAACTAAAGAAGAGCTCAACGTCAGCATCAGAGATTTTGATAAAAAATACAAAACACTGTATAAAAATCACTCTAAAATATAAAGGAGGCTCCAACTTACTCCTAAATAGCCAAATAAAGGTTGATTATTGGCAGAAAATGGCATAATAGCTGGTGGCATATTTACTACTGCATCATGAAATAAAAAATGATTAGTTCTATTAGTTATTGCAAGGTTGAAAAATATGGCAATGGGAAAGTTTAACAAAATCCAACATCCATATTTCTATAATCAAGCTAAAACTTACATATCCTATCAGGATGATTTTATCAGCAATTTGATCCAAATTTGCAACTACACAAAAGATTAAACCACAGGTAAAATCAACGAGTAAACTTTGTATAAAAAAATATGCTAATCAACCAATAAGATTTCAATAAAACATACGGTTGTTTTAAACTAACACTACAATAATATTTTCACTCCATTTACTCATACATATATAATGACATGAATAAGAATTTTAGAATTCCTTTCATGATTTGATAAAATAAAGGCATCACATTGTAAAATTACCTCCCTGTTTTGACATAAAATGGGCAATCTGTCTCACCCTGCAAAATCATAGGATCCACAATAATTAGAGAAAAACAAAACCAAAGCATTCTCAGAAGTGAAAAACACTGAGGACAAGCCCAAACAATCTCAATACAAAACCACAAGTATAGACACAGAAGGCAATGAAGCCAACCAGATTCCAATGAATTACATCAAGCAGAACACATAAGGGAAGTCCAAACTAGGTTTTCATCATTGGAGAGATCTAGACAACCCTAATAACCATATAACACAGTAACTCAAGGTGACTTTGAAATGAAAAAAATTTAATTCGCAATTACTGATGACCAACTCCTTTATCCATACATTGAGCAATAGATAAATCCAAACAAATACTCACAGACCTAATTGGTAAGCCCTTGGAATTATGCATGATAGCAAGCTTTATAGGTGTGACCACTATTTTCCCATTTACAACTCCAGAAACCCCTTGTTCCTATGTTCCTACATTTACAGTAGCATCCCATCCCCTTTGTGTTTTGATATTTTTAAAAATTCCCCTTTGTGCTTTGGAAGATCAAACTTACACTTGACATCATACTTGAAAATACCTCTCTTGACAAAAAACTGAGATCCACAACAATAAATTTAGTAAAGCAATAGTTCCAAAAGAAAAAAATATAATCCGTTAGAAACAAATATAGAACATGAAAACACAAAATTTATCACTGAGTATCTTACAGTGCACTCAAGCTCACCAGGCCTCTCTAGTAGTGAAACAGTAGCAGTTTTGACCTGCAAAGGAAAGAACATATAAATTTAAGGACTGATTACATATCATATTAAATGGAAGACAAAAAATAATGGATGAAAACACAGACTAACTTGAGTACCTCACTTCCATCAACATTCTCCTCTGATTTTAAGGTTTCCAACCTATCTTTTGGACGATGGAACTTGCATTTTGAACCAAATTTGCAGATGCTAGTTTTCATATAGTATCGAGTCAATAATATGAAAATCAACAACCCAAAAAAAAGCTAAATTAAACAACATCAAAAGAAATAAAAAATTATAAACAAAATATAGATTACAACAATATCAGAAGGATGTCAGCTAAGAGAAAATGTTAAAATTGGAAACTAGGGCCAAATTCTACTATGGTCTACCCAGTTGATGGAGATAATAATGTCACTAAATTCCTCTTTTCGAGAGGACCAAAATCGATATAAATATTGTCTAATTTGGACAAGGAAAAGTACTCATTAACTCAAACGCAATTGCATAAGGCAAAACCTTATTTAGGTGGGAAAACTTGAAAATTGAAAATTTGAATTTCCCTCCACGAGTAATCAAGTAGGCCTAGCCAAGAAGGATATAGATAACATATCCTTGGCTCATCAATACTCATTATTCTTGTCTCAGAAGTAGCTGCAGAAGAAGTTGATTTCCAGCAAAGGAGATGGAGGCAAGGTTGGGTTCTATTTAGCCATCTCCAAGGGCAAGTTCCACAGGATGGAGGACGAGTTTTTTTAGGGCATATTTATGATTTTTTTTGGGCACTTTATCTCCTTTAGTTCTGAAGCTTCAAGCCACAGTTGTTAAGGCATGTATTGTTATGAAACCCTCCTTTAGCAAAACAAGTTCTACATGCAGAAGGCCAATATTGTTGGAATCATAGTCTGGATCATTTGAGGCAGCATTCTCCTCTTCTTGTTAACAGCATTCATGCATTAGAATCTTCTAGGTTTCGCTCTATGTTTTATGGTGGTTGAGAAGCTTGATTGAGTTGTTGTCATATCTAGTAAGAGTGTGTTGGATGAAGATTATTTCAATTTTGGAATATGTGCCCTAACCAAGACAGGAATCCTCATCAAACCAGATCCATCATCATCAACAGTGAAGGTCACACAAATAATCTAGTCTGATTATCCTGTTAAGGATTAATTTGTTTGACTTTAGATGATCATTAATTAAAGCAAGGGTTTTTGACAGCTGAAGAGAGAACATAAAATTTTATGGGTTACTTCTTTGTGATTTGGTCAACTAGCATTTCTAGAAAGTCAATATTTGATACTATAATAAGAAGATATGATAAAGGTTTTCCCCATCTTGGGGTTTTTCCCTCGCTTGGGCCAATTTTTGTGTTTTCTTGTCTTGGCTTATCTTCTGCATATGATTTCTTATGATATTTCGATAATTACTGTCAGTGATAATAGTTATGTGATTGTTATTGATATAAATGGAATTAATCTTGGGCTCATTAAAGTAATTATCCTAAGAAAATATCATGTTAAGCTAAATTAACATGGCATCAGAGCTCAAGTGAAGACAAGCCCAAGAAAGAGAAAGATCAATCACTTAGAAGTTTGTCTACAAGTCGTTTTGATCTCCTTCAGGCTTCCTCTGGAAATTTGAAGGTTTTAGAATAAACGTCATTGAATTCTTGTAGCCTTCAGCTGTAATGATGCAGAGGTTAGATCTATGTTTTCAAGTATCATACAAGGTCAAGATTTATGTCTGTCTTACCTACAATATAAAATTATTCTGAAGACGAGACCTGTAAGAAGACCGAGTCACAACTAAAATTGCTTTTAGGGCTCCTATCAAAAGAAAAAATGCAACCCGAATTCAGTGATGGATGAAACAGGCATAAAGGAGTAGCCACAACTGAGGATTCAGACCTGTGGTTTTTCTGAAGAATTAGAGGGCTGGAAAGAGTGGCCAAATATAAATATTACATATGTTAATGTAATTGGGAAAGGAAAGAAGGACACGTTGTAAGGCTTCATCACAAGGAATCGTGTGTATATTATAATGATTATTAATCATGATTTTTGCGAAGTATTTCCATCATAATCTAGCATTTTTTTTGGATCTAGAAATATTAAGAGAATTATAATCTTCATGGACTTGGTCGAAGCTGAAAATCAGCACTTGAATTAGTGAATTCTTTCACAGTATGCCTACAATATTTTCTCTAAAAATTGGTGACCTAATATTCTCCATACATTTGTTTGATCTAAGATATGTCAAGGAAGTTTGATTTTCATCATTCTTAAACCAATGATTCAAAGTATGTATGTCCTTCATGGCCAGTGGAGAAGTGATCTAATCACTTATATGTCCATCTCTAAGGACTGAATCATGTAAGAAAATCCAAACATCCAACACTTACTAGTTGATGTTGGCATCAAACATTTATAAATAGTGTCCTTTGGAACCAATCATTGTTCTCCAGAAATTGACAATGCAAATTTTAGAGGTATGTTTTCTTAATTATTATGAACATATCTTGAGTAGCTTATTCGATCAACTGTTTTTAGCTTATTTGCTTACTTGAAGTCCCAACCAAGCCTACCTCTAGATTGATGAAGCTGTCATGTCTTCTAAATAATTTTTATTAAGTATGAGAAGTAGAATTTAAATCTATATTCAGTGGCATTCTCTTCAAAACAATTTTTGAATGCTTATAATATAAGAGAAGTCCAACAATAAATAATGTCATCATTTGTTATCAAAATTCCTACTTCATCAAGTATGAATCATGGAATTAGATCAATTGTTGGTAGCTTATTCTCTTACTTGAAGTCCCAGCCAAGCCTACCTCTAGATTGATGAAGCTGCCATGTCTCCTAAAGATTTTTTATTAATTATGAGAATTAGAATTTAAATCTATACTCGGTGGAATTCTCTTCAAAATAGTCGTTGAATTCTTGTAATATAAGAGCAGTCCAACAGTAAGCAATGTCATCATTTGTTATCAAGATTCCTACTTCATCAAGTATGAATCTCAGCAGGAGTAGGCTTAGGAAGAATTTTTCTTCATCCTACAGTAGGGTTTCATAATCAGCAGTTGCTTAAAAGGTAGAGTAAAGGTTTCTTCATAAGAAAATAAAGGTTCAACATTTCATATCAGTCTTAAAATTACTCATCTCCAGCATATCAAATTGAATAGAGATGAGAATAACATTAATCCTCTTTCAGTTTTGAGAAAAAAAAAATGACTTCTATATAGTAATCTTGAAGCCATGTAGTAGCATCTTTGAAAGAAACAGTCCTGGAGATGTAAAAAATTGTGGACATCTTAAGATTGTTTATGATCAGACCTCCTTTATATCTGAGATCTCTTCTCTTGCACACCATACATCAGAAATTTGTTTGGACCCTCCATTGGCTTCTGAAATCAGTCAAATTGTATTTCTCTGTGTATAGCTACAGTAAGTTTTTCATTTTCTCAACCAATGGCAAGTATCAGAATCTTGAGGGCAGAAGTCAATTTATTTTCTCAACAATTTAAGGTGCATGGTTAAGGAGTTTCACTAACACATTCTTTTTCTAGTACACCACTATATATATATATATATATATATATATATATATATATATATATATATATATTCCAAGCATATTGATGACTTCATGAAACTGGCCTATGATAACATGTTCTGGAGTTTAAATTTGTGGTTGTAAATTGGCTCATCTTGATTTAATCTATGCATTTCTTGGGCTCTCTCTGGTCTATCTAGAGAGTGGAAAAATATGTTAAGAACAGTGTGTTGACCACTCTATGTAGCCATGAGGGTTTGGAAGGTAAGTGCGAAGATAAGAGTACATTTTCTTCTTTGTGTGTTTCTCTGTCATTTTCTGAGCAAAATAATTGACCCTTTGAGACGTATCTTTTAAGATAAACTCCAGCGAATTTCTGAAGGATTTGGTGACAAAATTTGAAGAGGGGTTTCACTTGTTTTAATTTTTCTATCATTAGCCTTTGTTTTCTGAGCTCCTTTTAGAGAAATTTTAACGTTAGCCTCCTTTGAAAATTGCCAAATTTATTTGGGTCTATTTGTAAATTTCTAGTTATTTCCATCTTGGACACAAGCCCTTAGAGCATCAATCTGTTGCTTGGTGGTCTTGTTTCCTGCAAGCCTGAAGAATTGGGTCACAAAGAAATTTTTCTGAAGAATTTAAGGTTTCAAACCAAGGGGATCTAAGCCCATTCTTGCATTACAATTTTCTAGGAAAGGTATTTAAGGGTAGCGGCAAATATTTTGTGCTTTAGAGGGTTTCTGGCTTCACCATCATCTTGCTATCATATATTTTTTTTTGTTTTTTTTTGGTATGATTTCTAAAAAGGGTTTTTGAAAGGGTATCATCATAAAAAATAAAATTTCTGATATGTTCTGTTACCAAATTCTGGGTTGGCTGTGAGCCATTTTTTATTTGTACAAAAGTTCTTTGAAAGACTAGCTTTCCATTTTGTAGAGGTTCAATCCACTGTTGTGTTGGGCATAAAGCTTGTTTCTTTGAATTGGAGCAAGGGGTCTCTAAAGCTTGAAGCTTTTCTTTTAGTCATTTACATAATTTTTTGAGAATACAAGCAATGGAACATAACTAATTCCCCTTTAAATTTAACCAGAACTTAATCAAGATTTGAACTAAATTTTTAAGCTTACCTTGGAGTTCTATCACTGGTTTGAAAAGGAAATTTTAAAGTTTGATCTCTGGTTCCATATCATTTTATAGGATTTTTTTAACTCTGTTTCTGTGCTTTCCAGTGGAATGATATAAACTGATTGGTAATATTCTATAAATTGCAAGTTCAATTTGGAGGCCTAAAATAATTAAAATTTATTTCAGATTATTCACAAGATGTTTGGCAAGCATTCTAACCTCTCTATTGAAAATCATATTGTCTTATCCATCATTCCTGGAAATGAAAGAAAATGTTTTCTTACCACTGTCCCAAACATTTAACTCAATATTCAACTCTATAACTAAATGTGTTCTCTATGACAATTTGACTCGTTTCATAGATGCATTGAAAAATACATAACTCGCATGTTAACTAAGATATTAAGACTATGGATACAAGAATTTTCCTCAAAAAAGAACCAATATCACCTTAGTCATTGAGTTTGTACAGAAAAAATTGAGAGCTCTAGTGACTTCTTGTCAGCAATATCCTTGTCAGCCTCATAATGAGGCGCGTCCACTTCAATAAATGACAGTAAGTGAATGGAATGGTGACCATCTAATACCTAGAGATTTTGCAATGCTGAAATAGTTTCATCAGAATATAAGTGATGATACTAGTATGTTATCACTAGATTTGATGGAAAGGGTAACAACAGTAGCACTTACTAAATGATGACACTTCCAGAAAAACTGCAAGCATATTAAATTTCATGGGGAACTTCAAATGTCTCAAACAACTATCTACAAAAACATCACGATCTTGTTATTTCTGACCCTCCCTAGTAGATACCAGATTGTGTAGGCTCAGAATATGTATGTCTCCCATTGAATCCAATACCACAAACCTCGTTTGGCTCACAATATGTATGGATACTACCCTTAATGGCTTCCTTAATTCTTGGGATGACATGTCACCTTCCCTGTTTGCATCTTTCAAAGGCACAAAAAAGGAACTTCCCTTTCCCAAGGTATCCCTCACTTTTAAGGAGGATCTACTCTTAGTGGAAAAAATGAGAAGGGAGAATAATTAGTCCCATTATATGCGCTGGTTGCTTCGCATAACTGATGGAAAATTACTAAATGAGGAAGCTGAATCAGAATTTTACACTGAAAGAGGAGTAAGTGGCCCAGATAATGATGCTGATGCCGAGGAGGATGACAATGACATATATGACAGCTTTGAAAGCTGTTGTTGAGCATACCACTCATATAAGGCAAGACAACCTTGACATATTGGTCATTTATCCTTTTAGATGCAAGAAAATTTGCTTCACACTCATGCAAAGAACAATTTACTAGGTTTCCTGCTCAAAAAAATCATATATCAAAACTATTTACTCATAATACAGCTATTTGCAACATTGAACTGTCACCTGATATGAAAGAAATCAGCAAAGTCGTATTTCCTTTGGTATTTAAGGGATGCAAAAGGAATGAGAGATATTTAAATGCCTGTGAGACTACATCATCACAAATCTTAAGTTAAGCCCAAAAATTGTACAAAACATACATGAAATATTTTTTGTAACTCTTATTTTGGTTGATCTTTATAACAATATAGTGATTAGGGATCAATTAAATCATATACTAATCTAACAAAAAAAATTACAGTGTAGTGCTTAGGGATCAGGTAATTCATGCAATAATTAAATAGAAATATTTTACATGCTTTGCCACAAAATCACCATAGCTAAGAATATTGTGTGGAATTACTTGATCGCAGAGTTCTTTGAGCATGGGTTGACATTGATAGAATATCCTATCTGTAAGGTAAGTTGAACATATTAGGCCGCTTTCAATGTGCTTTTAATGTGTTTTTAGCCCCTGATTTCGCTCTTTTTAAGGTCCTAGAAAATTTGATCTAGTGGATCGGAGCGCTTGTGCATTCAATGATAGGATTTTTGTATTATTTTACAGAATTTATGCAGTTCCATAGGAAAACATGGTTGAACCTATAGTTGGGGAGATCTTCATATTATTATTGCTTTTTTGTTATATTCTTGAGCTAGGTTGGCACTGGGCAGTAGAATTATTATTATTATTATGAAGTAAAATTATGTGAATATCTTTTCTTGTACTGGATTTATATGTCATGGTTTCTGTAGGTTTTTCTCAATGGATAGGAAAATGTGGTTGTGAATTCAATCCTGGCAAACTTATCTACTGAGTTGGATCCCACCTACCTTGAATCATGAATGTGTTCATAAGCTCAATCCTTTTGTTTGCCCACAATGTCAAGTGCAAAATGTGTTTTCAAGTTCAATCCCTTCCATCCTTGCCACTATGCATTGAGTAAAACCCCAATGCCAAGTACTGCAGAGGCCTGATCACACTCCACATAGTAGAAACCTAGTAAATTTTAAAAAGGGAAATAATGTAATACTGTTACCTTAAAAATGAGGATGTTCCAAACTCACTTAAATTGCAAGGAAAATGACTAATATTCTGAACAAAACACAACAGAAAGGAAATGTCCGACAAAATGAAAAAAATGCATCACGAAACAAAACAAAATATAAAGGAAATGTTTGACAACATGAACAAAATACAATAGGAAGGAGCGAAAAATGATATACTACATATCATCTCATTTATTTGATGAAAAAAAGTATTTTGATTAATGCAAGATTTTAGCGTTCAATTTAGTAGTTGGCATGGATACCAAGGCTTTTGGAGATGCTAGAAAAGCAATAGAAGATGGCATATAAAGACTACCAAGAAATATTTAAGGATTTTTGGAGATGCCAGACATGCAATAGAAGATGGCCAAATCCTGACCCCATTGTCCTACCCCAACATATGTTTTTGGAGATGCCAGACAAGCAATAGAAGCTGGCCAAACTCTGACCCCATTGTCCTGCCCCAACAACATATGTTGAAGCGGCCAAACCATGACCCCATTATCCTACCCCAACAACATATGTTGAAGTGAAAGCTGAATTGACTAAACGAAGCCATTGAAATCAACGACATAACACTTAATCAAAATAATACATACCAGATTCCTAGGTTCAAAACCCTCGCCCTTCAATTTTGAAGTCCCTTGCTCGTCCTTGAGCTTGGCAGCCATGACCCATGTTTTCCCTTTAGAAGCTGAGACACCACGATATTCACTGAAAATACATGTACCAAATCCACAATCCCAAGTTTTTTCAAACCCTCAGAGCCTTTGGAAGCCCACACCTGGATACCTGCACAACTAAAACCCAAACTTGAACTCTGATTTGAAGCGAAGCTCTGTCACACCAGCCAGGCCCTTGGAACCATGCGTGATCCATTGCGATTAGGCATTTCGCATATAAACATGATGGCTCCCGTGGCTTTTTTTGGCCTTTTGGCTAGCCGAGGGTTTATGAGGTGCAGAAAACACGCCTCTGATGTGGGAGCCGAGATTTAGGTAGCTAGAGAAGACAGAGACTTTAAAGAATACAGAAGGTGATGAATCTGAAAGCATCAAGGCCAGGGATTTTGAGTTAGGATCTAACCACACCTTCACCTGTGATGGGTGGGTTTCCTTAGCTAGGGTCAGCTTGCTCGCCTAAATAACATCCCTACAATCTATTCCTTTTCTCTTGCAAGTTCGCTATTCCCCTGCTCTTGCAAGTTCGAGGACCATCGGTTCGAGCACTTCTTACTGATCTTCCCGATTTTTGAAATATGTCTTCACTCAATTGTTTTGGGTATTTTTCCTCTTCTTTCATTGAAATATTGAGCACGGGCATTCCGGCGGGACATCACACGGGAGTCCATCGCAGTGCGACAGTTGTATGGTATTTGATCTCGAGCGCTTATTACGACTCACAGCTGAAGAGTTTAGAACACAAACAAAATAAGCACACGGCAGAGTTTAAGCAACTTGCAAGCTCATAGAACACGGACAAAATTTGATAAGGAGCTAGAAATGGTACCCAATTTAAATGGATTAGCTCGTGATTCCATTAGCAAACCCGGGATCAGATAATTCGTTACGAGTGTATTTTGGAAATTGACGAATGAAATTAGTGAATGGTATCATGTATTGTATATTTTAATTAATATTTGTTTTTTGTTTGTGTATTTTGGAAATGTGTAGAAATATGGTTGGAAAGTATATGATATTTTGGAAATTTGTAGAAAGTATATGAGTAGGATTTTGACAAATATTAAAACATTAATTGTCAAATTAATTAATTTTCCATTTTTACAATAATAAAAGGCATATCAAATTATTTTAAAATATTTTTAGTGTTGTTAATTTTAGTTTTTATAATTTATCAAGTTATTCAATTTATAAATTATTTTAATTTTATTATAAAAATAGAAATAAAAATATTAAAATATTTATTTATTTATTTATTTTTTCATTTATATTTTAAAATTAATACCAATAATATTTTTTTTATTCAATATTGCAAAATAAATTATAATATATGTCGATATGGTATTTTTCAAAAATGAAAGTTCTCTTAGTTTATTTCAACAAACATTATAAGATGGTCTTAACTTTAACTATATTTTTCCCTAAGTTATTTAAGCACTTCATATCGAAAATGACAAATGTATCATTGCATGGCTTGGCTCCTGCACAAAAAAAGACAACTAAAATTTCAACTATTTTCTTCCAAAATAAATTGCTTATTGTTTTAAAATTTATAAACATGCTAAATAGTGTGATTAGTTGGAAGTTTTATCCATGGCATCAAAATAAGAGATTTACAATAGTAGATTTACATTGATAGATTAAACATTGAATTTATATACTTCTAAAAGCACTAGCTTCTCCAATGATCATAAGATCATAGAACCACAAAAACACTATTACAATAATAACAGAGTCTCATTTCAACAACAACTAAATATTTGCATCAAGAGTTTAGGCCCCTCATAAAAAGAGGCAATTCTAGACTATAGTGCACATAAACTGAAAATGAATGTGCTTCAGTGATAGTTGCCTTGAAAATGAGAAGAAGATAGAGCTCTAAACCTAGAAAAGAGCGTCCTTTGACAGAGGGAAACATTAGTAAATCATAGTCTTCCTAAGGGTCCTCTATAAAAAACCACATCTTCCCTCTAGCATGAAAAGAGAAACCACTTTCTCAGTTGCGAACATACGTATCCATCCCAAAACAAGCCAAATTGAAAGCATATGTTAAAACAATCTTCAATTGCCAAAATTCAAGTTGTAGGTGCCCATAAATGAGAGGAAACAGAGTATACTTTGATGCTAGCACCAAATCCCAAGGATCATGAAAACATAAACATAAATTGCCAACAAAATACCAAGTAAGAATAATATTGACAACAACAATGAGAATCCTCCACTTCCAGAGCATGTACAGCGAGACCAAACAAAGATCCACTCTAGATACTCTCTCCACCATCGACGAGACCATATATATATTCATAAAATCTAGTACAGGTGACAATAAAACATATTTCCACGCTTAAGGAAATAATAATAAGAGTTTGTACATGATCAACTAGAGGATCAATAAGGTCCCTGGAGGCAGATTCACTAACCAGAAAACCTTCACGCGAGCCAATTAGGAGTCCACACTATCAAAACAATACCATAGGTTGCAAAGCATTCTTTTGACATCTTCAAGGGAAAAAAATAGATTATAGGTCTCAATTTTTTTATCTTGAAGTACTAGACAAAAAAAGTAGCCAGTTTTTGGTGTAAGGCCAGTGAATTGTGATAGAGAATTTGTTTCTTCCGAGGTTTTCTAGGGTCTTGTATCCATTTCAAATCCTTGCCCATCACCTCAAAATCTGATTGATAAAGGAGACCCTCAACCTCTTTACTTTCCAACAATAAAATCTCTTTTCGAACTTCCAAAGGAACGACATCGAAGAAGGTGGCTATTAAGTCGAGAACGAGCCAGAAGAGAAATAGAGATTGATACTAGTTAGAAGTGATTCCATTGAATGATAACTACAAACCCCTATCCATTGAATCAATGTGTATAATATAGTGGCGGCTAGGGGGTAATTTCATCTATATATCTCTAAAAATGTATTACGACATCATTCTTGTTGTGGATCAAAGTCTTCAGCATCGATTCTTCAAGGAGGGTTGGGTTGTCGAAAGAAAACGAAATATTAGAGACCCCGAGGAAGTATAATACCCTAATATAAAACATTCTTTTAAGATCAATGCTTCAAAGCACGAGACTTTAACTGAGGATTGATGGGGATTTTAATAGCCAATAGAAATGTTTCAAACATAATAGGTAGAGGTGTATGCCATACCTCTTGCAATCGAGTGGTGTCTAGGGTGTTGAAGATCCTTATACGATTCCTCTTTGTACTAATAGTCGCAATGAGGCTACCATCAAGGTGAGCGCAAAGCAGGCGATGCAAGAGTAATGGAAAGTTACGAATATAGTTCTCTTGAAACCATAGTGCTCGATTCTCATCTTCCCACGTTGCAAGCCTAATCAGGCCAACACGAAGCAGGCCAATACATAGAGTAATGAGGATTAATCACTCGCAGTCTCTAGGGAAGACAACGAATTTGGATCTGGATCAAGAGATGGTTCAAGTAGGGTAGGGTGGTGGAAAAATCACATTATCACCTTCCATACAAAAGAAAAATAAAATGAACACGAAAACGAAAAAAAACCGACCCAACCAAAACAAACCCGAGATATTTTATCTTTGGTCTTTTCCTCATATTCACTTGCATGAGGGATAGAAATTTCTTGTAGCTTTTTCCCATTAAAAGAATACGATTGTCATTGTTGACTTATATGGAAGGTCAAGTGGTGAATCTCTATATTGGCTTGGTATGTTATTGCTTGTGTTTGTTATTGTTTGGAAGGAGTTTTGTTAGCATTATTGATATTTAACCAAATTATTAATTGGCATGATAAAACCCATGCATAATTATATTATAATAAATAAAATTTATAAGTCCCTTACTATTTGAGCATTGTTATTTCATGTACACGGCTTATGTTTTTTTTTAGTTCTCCAACCATGGATTGTAAGCTCCAATGCTTAGAGGTGACCTAGAATGGTTTACTAATATTGAATAACTAATGGAATAAGGTGTCATAGAGGAAGCACATGCATTAAAGAGGGGAAAATAGGATTTTAATCAAAATGCAATAATTAAGAAGTAGTGGATGAATAGAATGAAGGGGGTTCATCACAATACTTTGGTAATGAAAATGAGTATTAGTGAGGATGGAAACATAGAGGCACAAGTAAAAGAGTTCAAAAGGTTTCAAAGGTTTCAAGAGAATACCAAACATTTGTTCAAATACGGGGATTTAATAATTGGAAACAGCTTGGAGAGAAGAATAGGTGGGGAGAATATGTCTAGAAATTTCGAAGAGAAAAAAAAAGTGATGGCACAAGGAGGTGAGCACGTTCAATTAGATGGATCATGATTGTATAAAAGGAAGCCTCAGTTTGTGTATTGATTAGCCTATGGAGAGAGATATCATCACAAATAAAGAAGAGAAAGAAACACTTAATAATGTGTTCTAATTGTTTGAGCCAGAGGAAGGTAAAGTAGTAGACATGATATAGCCTAAGAAAAGTGGATCCAATCCAAATCAACCACCTTATGAATTTTAAAAGCCTAGAGGTAATCCCAGCTTTTTATTCTACTTTTGACTTGAAAGCACCTTTTCTTAGTAGTTTGGGATATAGTAGTAGTGAAAACAAAATGAAGGTGGGAATAAAATTAGAAGTGGAATATGTTATGTTTGAATTTTAGTTCAAGTGGGGGAGTAGGCCTAATTATTCAAACATGTCCATCAGGTTTTATCTTGGTGAACAACCCAACCAAAAAAATGGTTATAGTAGTTCCAAGAACTTTATGAAGGGTGATGGTGATGAAAAACTGCATTGATTCTTATGTGGATTCATTTGGAGGGTGAAAAGGATTGTAGTGCTAGTTTATAAGTTGATAAAGTTCCTAACCACATTGTGGGGAAAGCTTCTCTAATGGTGCATGAAGTTCATATATATTTATCCCTAGGGTGTAGCTAAGGCCTTGGATGAATTAAAGGTGATATTTATATCTAAGTTCTAGACGTTAAACATTGAACAACAAAAAATTACTAAGCTAAAGGAAATTAATAAAATGGTTGGAGAAAGTTCACAGGAGTATGATGAAAAATTACAAAACTTGATCAACAAACTCTCTTATACTATCCATGAAACTCAACACAAAGAATGATCCATTCAAAGTTTGTTTCTCTTTAATAGTGTACCATTAATGCAATAAGCGTGGGTGACATAGAGGGATGCCTTATATTAGGCCATGAGGATAGAATCTTGTAGGTTGAATATCCATTTTACTAAAAAAAATCATGCTTGGTAGGATCTATGTGAGAATTACGTAAGGAGTTCCTTCTAGGTCAAGGACATTGATATTACTATTGTTAAAGGGGGTGGTCTACAAGGATACATTGGTAGCTATTGATGCAAGAACATAATTTCAATAATTTATTTCAAAATTTGTATTTGTCCTCGAGAAGGTCTTAGAGATTTCTAGAAGAGGAAGTTGGTTTCCTTGTTGCCCTATAATTTTGTAGAATTTCTAATTACATCTTTAGGATAAGAAATTTTAGTAATTTTAGGTAGAAGTTAAGATATTGTTTGATTTTTAAGGCCTCCTAATCATTAGGGAATTTGAGTCTTGGGATTAGGATTAATTTTGGCATCCTATGTATTTTTCAAACTCCAATACACCAAGGAAAATATGTGGAGGATATTTGGGGGAAATGTGATTTCCATCAAATGTAGATCAGATTTGGGGACCATGTAGCTCTTTTCCTTAGACCATACTAGTGCTTAGAGGTTGTATTTGGAGCTTTTGGTAGGAAAAAGCATTATATGCCCAAGAAGATTAGTGTTGGAGCACCTATGGTTTGGTAGAAAGGATAAGGGGTTCTAGGAGTTAAGGGGTTTAAGGGTTTAGGAGTAAGGGGCTAAGGTAAAGGGTAAAGGGTTAGGGCTTAGGGTTTTAATGGGTTAGGGGGTTGAGGTCTATGGGGTTTAAGGGTTAGAGGTTAATGACTTAGTGGTTAAGGGCTTTAGGGGTTAACGGTTAGCCATCAAGGGCTTACAGGTCAAGGGATTTAGGGGTTAAGTGCCAAAGGGTTATGGTATTTAGGTGCCATCGACAGGTTAAGGGGTTAGGGGTTAAGGTTTAACCGTCAATTTTTAAGAGGATATGGGATTAGGTTTTATGGGGTTCAAGGATTACAAGTTAGGGGTTAGTGGCTTGGGGTTTAAGGGATCAAGGGGTTAATTTGTTATGATTTATGAGTGTAGTGGTTAAGGGATTGTGACTTTGGGGTTAAAGGGATAGGGACATTAGTGGTTATAGGTTAAGTGCTTATGGGTTGTGATAATGTGGCCCCTAAACCCCTTATCACAACTATTGTGGTTTCCCCTATCAATTTCTCTCATTTCCTTACTTATAGGTCCCCTAGCCCCTATGCCATAAGGCCCTAAGGCTCCTTCTCATTCTCTAATGTTAGGATTATAGATCTCAGTAAACTATGCACTAACCTCTCACTTCTACCCATCCATGTTACCCTTATGTCCCCTTTCCCCGTTCAATACACCAAAATATCCCCCTCCCCCAAAATTCATGAGAATTGAAAATTTGGAGGCAATCATTTAACAACATCTTCTAAAAATTTTATTCTAGTGACTTTTTTTTGGGGCGGGGGTTGTCAAAAAATGCCTCCAAAAGTTACATTGTCATGACCTATCAGGGCGATTAAGGGATTATAAGTAGAGAAAAATAAATACCATGAACATACAAAGAATCCAATGAGTTGAAGGACTTAAAACATACCACCCATATTGAACCTTTTCATCCAAAGATTATTCCATGTTGGGCCACAACAAAACCTTTTGATAGAAATTTCATGTAGCCTACTACTACAAAGGAAATTCAAACCACTAATTGTTGTTCCACTTCTAATTTTACCCAAAATTATCTCATATTTAAAGGTATCACCATATCTTATACCGAATAAAATTCAAAAAACAGACATCCTTTAGAGAAATAGGATCATAAAAAAAATGAACCATACATATTAATGAACCTTATTTTATATATTAATATTAGGATTAACCTATTTTGTTATTGGAAAGAGAGAAAATTTCATAGATATTGATGAATCCTTATCTATTACTTTCATTCTAATGAGGTAACAAAAATGGCACTAGGAGAGTGATGATATTGTGTTTTTGGCGAAGATCTTTTATCTCTTCCTCCAACACCAAGATTTTTCTTGTATGTTGCAGCAAAAATGGAAATCCCCAATGGGGATCATTGCCTTCACAACTAATCCATTTATACTGGTGTCTTGGGCATAAAATTAGACTCTTTTATGCTAGAACTATTAGATTTCATTTCATTGAGCTACAGTGATAGGTGAGAGCTATGCATAACTCACTAAAGGTGTATCAATAGGCTATTAGTCTATTGGCTATAGAATTGGACCCTTTTTATTTGTAACTTAGGAAAATGGAAAATATGTGGAGACAATCTCCATTCTTCTTCTTTCATCGAGCCATGTAAAATAAATGAAGCAAATAGTCTCAACCCCTTGGAGAAGGAAACATGAGAAAAAAAATTAGCATGAACAAACAAAGAATCCAATGAGCTGAGTTGAGAGGGGTCTCCCTTTGTAAACAAGCATCCATAGGCTTGTTAGAGTCAGTATGAATCTTTACAAGAAGGTGAGTAGCCTTCACATCACCAACCACATCCAATGGAAAGGTACCAACCCCTACAATAAAAATGATGTCTCCAAATAAGGTGTAGTCAATACCAATAATATCATCTTATGAATCTATTACAATATGATTTTCAAAGTACATTTCCATACATGTGTGAAAGAAACAATCCATCTGGTTAGAAAAAGGAAGTCTTTTTGAAGACCTTAAGAAACCCCCTTGAAGGAGACAAGAAGGGTTTGAAATCATAGAATACAAGTTGATCTATGAACGCTAGTTCTGTAACCCTTAGGAGAAATGTTACTAGTCAATAGTCTCAGATGATATCCTAATCTTAGATCAATCTATTCCCTTCAATTGATTGAACAAATCATCAATCCTCGACAATGAATACTTATTCTTAATGGTCACCATGTTAAATTGCATGTAATGAATGCACAACCTGAGAGTACTATCCTTCTTCTTCACAAACAATACTGGTGTGCCCCATGGTGATACACTTGGCCTAATGTATCCCTTGTCCAACATTTCCTTCAACTGTAACTTTAGCTCTACCAACTCTGGAGTGCTCATCTTGTATTGTTTTTTTTATGTTGGTGCTGCCCCTGGTACCAACTCAATAGAAAAATACACTTCCCCGTGAGGCTAAATCTCTAAAATATCTATAGGAAATACATCCTGAAATTGTTGGAAAATTGGGTACTTGCTAAAGACATCTGCATCCTCAACTTCCTTATCTCTATCACTAGAAATATGTACTATAAATAACACACACCTGTTCCCGCAACTACACTTCGTTTGCATAGTTGTCACCATTCTAACTGATGTTTCCTTCTTCTTACCTTGCAAGACTCTTTGTTCTCCATTTTCATCCAAGCACTCAATAGCTTTGTCATAGCAGTCCACTTTAATCATATGGAGATACAACCAGTCCATACCCAAAAACATGTTATACGAGCCCAATGACAATACATTCAAATGTGCTGATGTAGACATAGCATTCAACTCAAATGCATAAGCTCTTACTCAATGATGAACTCGCTTCTTTGTACCTATATCCAACTACACTAAACAAGACTCTGCATGTGATTCTTTATTCAAACCACACTTATCCACCAAGTCAGGATTAACATAACTATAATTATATCTAGGGCCAAACAAAATAGAAACAACTTGATCATGAATCTTACCGTCCATATTGATAATAGACGCCTTGTGATCTACCTCCCTATTGTCCAATGCTACATAGATCTGAGGAGCACTTTGTCCAACATCCCCCAATGTTTGTGCTTTCTGAGCACTGTAAATCTGTGGTCTACCACCTTGATGTTGTGTACAATCTCTCATGTGATGATCTTTTCCACAAGTCCAACACTGTATAGGCTTCCAACCTACACCCTTGTTCTACTCCTCAAACTAAAATCCCTGCTCATAACAATGCTTTAGCTTCCGAATGGCCTCCTCCAATGATCTAGGCTCATCAAACTCAATCATGTCTTTGAATGTTATCGGGAACCCACTGATGAATCATTGAATCTTGGCCTTCTCCTCCTTGAGGTAAGGCACCTATCTCAACAACTCCAGAAATATTCTAGTGTACTCCTCATCAATAATAGAGTCCATATTTAGCTCATAAAACTATTTTTCCTTGTCATCATATTACATCTTTGATAGATACTTCTACTTGAATAGTCTCTCAAATTCACTCCAAGTCAACTCCTCCTCATAAGTATCTCTAATTTTCTTTACATCTTCACACCAAAAATCTGCTTTACCTTTAAGACTAAAATTAGATATCTTGGCCTTCATGTTCTCTAAGTAATCGTGTAATCTGAAGAATTTATTCATTACAATCAACCATGCTTCTACATCCTGTATTTTCTTCACTTCCCCATCAAATGTAGAGGGCTTTTATTATTGAACTTATCTGGAAAATATCCCCTATCACTTCTCATTTAAGGATGATAACGATGATGACCATGATACCTATCAAAACCAGATCGAGAATAGTACCTATGTCCATCAACCCTCCTTTCCAGAGTATCCAAGAACCTGACATCCCTGATCGTGTCATATTTATCTGACCTGTGCCCACTATGTGGTCTACCTCCACAGGCCCCATTAGTCATATCCTCTTGTTCATATTTGATCCAAAGTGGTCCCTGTCTCTGCAATTTTGACAAACTCTGAAGAATTACTGCATTGACTTATGCTTATTTCTCCTATTCCTGCATGATTTTGTCATTATATGCTTTGCAACTACTTATTTCCTCCTTCAAACTCCTCAATGTGTCTGCTAAGTTAGAAGAGTTCCCAACACCACGCTACTCATTTGATTCATAGGGAGAATCTCTGTATTCTACCATCTTGTTAGTCATCTTTGATATCTTCTTCCTGCAAGGTATATTATGTCAGCTAAACCAAATCATAAACAAACCAATGTACCTTAGTATAGCTCGGAGAGGATAACTCGTCTACAAGACCGACCATATTAGCGCAATACATACATACATACATACATACATAAACATAATCAGGTCTTTCTCAAACATCTTTTCAGCCATTATCCAGTTATCAATGCATGACTATGCTGACCACATACCATGACTTCATGCACAATGACCATCATCTAGTCAAAGTATGCATAACAACATATAAACATTGATACACATAATCGATGCATGACCAACATAAACACAACAAATACATTCAACAACAACACCATCAACTTTCACATGAAGACACCACTACAATCATGACCAATGCCATGCATACACAACAAGCACAAGGACCTATATGCAACTGACATGTAGATACGGCAACACATTCATCTAAGGGGAACGGAAACCATACATCACCCAAGGAGAATGGAACCATGCTATGATACCACTCTATAACACCCTCCTCCCACATCTATCTAAGTAATTGACCAACAAGAGCAAACATGTGATGAAGAGCTACTATGACATGATTCAACTCCCTATATATCAGTTAAGGAAGTGGAACTGACTGAACACAACCAACCTAGCCTTCTGCACTTGCAACAAAACCCCAGGAGCCATCTAACCCATCCAGGTGACCGGAGCCATCCAACTCATCCAGGTGACCAACCCTTGAGACAAACTGACATTTTTCTGCGTCAAAGCCTTAATCTCTCCCTTGACATGGGCATACATGTGACTTAGAACCTCCAGTCTCTCCCACAGCAAAGCATGCCTGTGACTAGGGACTTTTCCAGGTAGTTATGTGCCAACGACTCGCGAATCTGAGCCACTTTTTCAGAGCTAGGACTCAGGCCACTTCCCAAAACTCCATGAAACTTCCAAAAATGAAAAGTAACATAAAAAAATGACAAAAATGTAAATAATTGAACAAGCACTTGAGTGGACCCCTACTAGCCATGACAGCCATTTCGTCGAACATGTCACAAATATGCATTCTACAGGTTAAAAAAACAGACCTGAGCACAAGGGTCTCACAATTATATGAGAATCACTATGAAGAATTGATGCCTCATCACAATAACTTCATCACCATCTATTAAGCCATATAGTCATTATACATTCAATGATTAACCAAAAATGATGAAATCCATACATTATCACTGTCATAAAACTTAATCATAACCAACATATAACCAACAGAAATATAAAGGATATATCAATGATATAAGCCACATATAAACAAGTATATTTACCCATAAAACACTAAGGAGAAAGATATCTTACTGATAATTACATAGGCTGACCAAGTATGGGACTTCTAAGAACCACCCGACCATAGGCTAGGCTGAACCAAATCTTTATTTCAGCCAGTCACCCCCATGCCATATTCCAAGCATGAATGTGGGATCTCATAGAACAAATCAATCAAAACCAAACCAAGGCTTCCAGAGGCCAAACCACCTCAACCCTTAATCGGTGATTCCACTTTACCATCAAACATTACTAACCATCACCATATTGGTCTTTTCCCAAGCTGTCCAGGGGTCCAACACGTTTTTTCCAACCAGGTTTTACAGGACTAGTAACTCAACCCACAATTATTGTCAGGCTTCTAGAGTATTTTTCCAACCAGGGCTTCCAGGACTAGTAACTCAACCCACCAAGGGCTTCCAAAGCGTTTTTCCAACCAAGGCTCCTAGGAACTAATAACTCAACCCACAACCAAAGGCACAAGAAAACCAACCAAAAAAAAAAGTAAAACCCACAATAACATGGCTATCCAGAAAATAGCAAGGCTAGGCAAAACCATTTTCAATCCATGCAATCCCCCATGCCAGTGACAAATCATAACCAAATAACCACATGCATATGCCATGAATTCCAAAACTAGTAAGAGAACCATACATGAAACTCAATGCCTACAAGAAAAACCCGTTATAGCTATTGATATCATTGTCCTCTTACGCTTTCCTACTTTTCCTTTGCCTTCTTGCTCCAAATCCCAATAATTCCACACACCTCCAAGAGTGCTCTAAGAAAACTCAAAGTGTTTAATAGTATGAGAGAGAGAATAGAATGAGAGCTCCAAAACTGAACTGAAAATTTTTTGGGCAAAAGGTTCCAACTGATCCTCATAAGCCTTTTTATCAATGAGGCCTCTAATTTCTTCATTTTTCCATTATTTTCCTTCATTTTCCTCCTCACATTCAACCTGTGACCTTTCACCTCCCTTTTCTCCTATTTTCCACTATTTTAATAAATAAAATGCCAATAAATGCCTCATGCCTTTCCAAATCCTTTGCCATTTCCTTTTCCAATTTCCGTAACCATTAATAAGCCAAAATGAACACCCACTAGGATGTTTTCGCCTAACATTCAACTTGGAATACATGTCCCATGACCAAGGTCTTATTTTACCTTTACTAACTTTTACATGGATTTTTGACAGGGATGTTACAACTTGATGTTACAGTGGTAGCTTCAACCTTCAATTCTTCATCAAACATGGCACTTTCCATATTTCCACAATCGATCCTTGTTTCGAAAAAGAGACCAAAAATTTCATAAACATAATTTTCATCCACTTTTTTGTGATATATCTCAGCATTCATTTGCTCACTAACAATTTCAACTTCACCAAATTCATCATTTTTTGTTGGATTCATGAGAGGTGCACATTCAGCTCTACAAACCATTACTTGATATGAAAAAATGTCTTTGTTATTCTCAAACTTAAATGCTTCAAACTCTAATGCAAAGAGCTCATCATAAACTACAATCTACCAACTAGATCACACATGTTATTCGCTTCTTTATTGGAATATTCACCATCATCAACAAGGACTATTGTTGGATTCACCAATTCACTCCTCATTTTTCAGTCACCATCAACATGTGTCTCGTAAGAGTGGTATTCACCATCATCTTCACCATCCATGTTACAATGGGGTTCTTGAGCATTTATATGTTCTTACTCTACCTCACATGTAGGGGCTTCAAATTCTCACTCTGCAATATTTTATGTGTCTTCTTCATCAATATGCATGTCTACATGATGGGTTTCAATTTTATAGTCTTTATGACCATCATCCACATTTGAGTGGGATTCTCCAAGCTCTGTTTTCCTCCTAGAGTCTTTCTCATTTAATATCATAACTTCAGTTATCTCTCTATTGATTCTTCAACAGACTGTAACATATTGTGTTGCTTTATGTCACTTTCCTTTATACCAAATTCTACTTCCAGGGTCTTCCATGCTTCCTAGGAAGATGTAGCTTTTTCTACCTTGCATAAGGACTTCTCATCCAATGCATGTTTTATAAGGCCCAATTCTAAGATATTACATGCTTCATCATATGGTTTATTTGATTGATACTCAATCAACTCTTTACATCGAAGAAAAGTTTTCATTTTGACAGTTCCCAAAATTAAAATTTTTACTAGTAAATTTTGGAAGTGTTACAGGATTTATCATGAATCATTCACCCTCGAATTTTTCTTCTTCATCTACATGTCTTTTAGATGCCTCGATTGTGGAGAGAACCTCTATGAGATCTTTAAAATACTTTGGCTCTTCCTCTTGATTTATTTTCTCGGTTTGCTTCATTCTTACTTTTTGACCCATGGTTGTAGCCTTTCTTTTGTCTTCTACCTTCTTTCCTAATTGTGTTAGCCTTCTATAAATTAATGTCACATACACTTGATTATCTTTTAAAATAAACATTTTAACCTTCACTTTAATGGTGCCTCCCAACAACTACTAGCAAGTTTGCAAAGCTCTTTTATGCATATTCTTATGGAGGCTCATGGCTACAACTTATGGTGGAGACTCCTTCTTTGGTCAATGGTGGTCGCGCTTTCCTCTTGATACGATGGTGGCTCTATAGGCTACTCACCCTAATATTTTAGTAGTTGGGTTTACAAACTCTCAACGAGCTCTAGTTTCTACTTATGGACCAATAGATGCAAAATTTGATTTGTAGACTACTCACAATAGTCAAGACTCTTAGTGGAAGTGGCTCAGGACCTTCTTAACTTGTTTGGTTCTTTGAAACCTTGCTAAACCTTGCTCCAATATCAATTGTTATTTATATGCAAAGATAAACATGAAAACACAAGAAAAATAAGTACACAAGCTTCTTCTTGAATAAATAAGTTATATTCATTAATTATTCTCTCATATACATCCACCGAGTTGTTGTTATTCTCTCTTCTTACTTCACATTACAATGACCCAACCATGAGTATATAAGCACTAAAATTTCTAAATATGGAATCATGCAAACTCTAACTCTCTTTTCTTCATGCAAACTATGACTTGACGCTTTAACTAAACTTTTCGATCTTCACTTTAACATAAATCAACATTTTCCTTTCCTTCACTTAGCTTTTCTTGACAAGGATTACCTTTTTAACTTTGACTCACTTGACTTCTAATATAAGACTTAACTTGTTTTCTTTCACTTAATTTAACTCTTCATACATTGCATGCATACGAGAGTACTTACTATTTCTATCAAGTGAAACAATTTTGATCTATGAAAAAGTTGTGATCAATGATTGTAAATGAAATAGGAAATTTGGTGATAGGTTTGTATGAATTGTGTTCTCTTATAATTTAAATTGTTATACGAGACCAGAGTTCACTTGATTGTAACACATTTGAATATTTGACAACTCTTAGGCCAGTTAGGTTGTTGATTCTATAAGATTAATTTCATTCATATCATTTGCATATTGGTTATGTTAAAGCATAATTGTATGGAATTATTATCTACATACTTCAATAATTGTTAAACTTATGAATTTTATGACCATGAAATATAAAAAGTGAGGTGTAGTATATAATCACATAGTTTCACTTTGAGAAAATCGATGGGATGAAATGAGTGAGATGCACCACAAACCTATAGTGATGGGCCATCTGGGTGTGCTAAGTCAGCCTCTGATATGGGTGACTATAGGGGCATGACAATGGCTTTTTAGGTTAAATTAAAGTTTTTGTTAGAGGTACTCTTTCAACCTCCTTCACAATTTTTTTACATATATCTCTATTAATTGAGGAAGATAAATCATATAATCATTCTTCCCTAGTTTGAAATGATATCAATTACTAATATTACTTGGTTTCTTAATAATGCGTTGGTTTTCTAATTACTAGATGAAAATGTTTACCAACATCTTAATACCTAATAATAAATTAATATAAAAAATATTAAAGTGCATTTTGTATATATATATTTTAAATACTAAAATATTATCTAAGAAATAATTAAATTATTTTTATTTATCTCTTTGATATATTTGTTCAATAGTGAAAAGAAAATCTACATGTGACTATAATACATATGCAAGAATCAAAATTTTGATTTTTCGTTTTGAAAGAAAAAAATGAAGGTTTAAAATGCATATATGGAAAGCACTTGAGAAAATATTTAATTTTTTTTATCTTTATATTTATATTGTATTTAATTTCTTGCAAATTTATATCAAAGTTTTAGTTGAAGTAAAAAATTTTTTTTCACATATTTGAAAAAATAAACAATTTTAGTTCATGAAATGTAACTCATTTGAAAATCACCTTGTTATGAAGTATTATGAAAAACATAAGATTTAAAGTTAAATCCCTTTGAGTGGCCAACCAAAAAATAATATTTTTTATCTATTTATTTATTATATGTTTAGAATGTGGTTTAATGAAAAAGGAAAAACATAATATAAAATAAATAAAATTGACATGATTATATTTCATGTGGTTTGAATATCTATTTTCAAAAATTAAAAATATAATTTTCCACTATCCACTCATAGAATTTCAGTGCAAACTTCAACAATAATAATTTTTTTGTCTTAGTTGCTAACTTTATTAAATGGGTTTTGTCTTAATTGTCATTGTCTTAAATATAAATTTTTGTATTAAAATATTTTTGTCTCAAACTACTTTTGTCTTAAATATAAAGTTTTGTCTTAAAATATTTTTGTCTCAAATTGTTTTTGTCTAAAATATAAAGTTTTGTCTTAAAATATTTTTGTCTTAAATTGTTTTTGTCTTAAAATATTTTCATCTCAAATTTCTTTTGTCTTAAATATAAAGTTTTGTCTCAAACTAATTTTGTCTCATACTACTTTTGTCTTAAATTTTATATTTAAGACAATTCAATTGATATTAAATTTTAATATAAAAGAACTAAAATAAAAAGTGACTTTTTAAGACAAAAGATTTCTTTTGTCTTAAACAAATATCTTAAAAATGCCCTTGGTGTAGTAGTGAATGTTCAAGCAACAACACGTCGGAAAATTACAGGTTGCAGGAACATTACCAAAGGCCCTCACAAAGGTGACCTTGATTGACTGTGATAATTTGAGAAGTATAGAAGGCCTTTGTGGTCTTCCAATGCTTCGAGAGGTGACCTTAGCAAGCTGTGATAATTTGAGAAGTATAGAAGGCCTTTGTGGTCTTCCAATACTTCAAGAGGTGACCTTGATCGGCTGTGATAATTTGAGAAGTATAGAAGGCCTTTGTGGTCTTCCAAGTCTTCGATGGGTATTCATCAAAAGGTGTAACGAACTTCAGGTGCCGTCGAGTGTATAAAAGAGGTTGAAGAAGAATGGTGTGAGAGTAAGGAGACATTAATGTTTTCAAATCGCAATTTTAAAACAAGACAGACTAAAGTATAACCATGTCTGGTTGTAATATAAATTATCTTTTAAGAAGGAAAGAAATGGAGTAAAATTAGAATACAGTGAATAATTCGTTTTATATTTTAAATTTATATTTAAAATATATTTTAGTAAATTTATATTTATATTTAAAAGATATTTTAGTAAATTTTCTTCTGATTATATTTTCAATAAATATGAAAATAGTTATATGTTTTTTTTTTCAATTAAACATTAAGATATAGTATTTTTTTGAAGTGGAATGGAGCCTTTTAGTTTTTTAAAAACTTGGTTTTTTTTAATATTGATAAAATTTAAAAATTAAATATGAAATTAATCTAAATTAAATAAGAATAATAATAATAAATATTTTCTAATTATAAATAAAAATAAAGAATAATTATAATAAATAATTTTTAATTATAAATAGAAATATATATATATATATATGGAAAATGTCTACCAAAAAATGAAATTTATGTTTTAATTAGCATAAAATTATATAAATATATATGTTTGTTGTTTGTGAAAATGTCTGTTGTGTATAAAATATTTTGGTGAAAATCACATTCAAGCAGATTTTGTCGACATGTTTCCAACCAGCTAGTGTGGTTCATCATCAGGACAAGATGAGAAATATGATCTAGGACCCAGTTTAAATAGATAAGGAAGCTCTAACTAGCCGTTATAGAATAACACAATTTATGGATCACAAAAGCCAAATTCATAAAAATGTTTGTTGTTTATAATAAAAATGTCTTATGAGTTTGAATTGTATTAATATAATTATATTCAATGTTAAGTTAATTTACTAAAAACCATATTAACACAAGAAGTAAAATTTACAGCTAAATAAACATTTATATTAATACAAGAACGATAATCCATGGCTAAATTAAAGATGCTAGAGAAGGCTTTCCTTTCAATTTGGGTTGTATAATTTGAATGAGTGTAAGCATAATTCTTCTTTGGGGCGGTCACGAGCCTCTTGTTTACCTGTGATTTTGTATTTCACTTTTTCATTATGTCTTTGTGTAAACATTGGTGTCAAAGGAATTTGACTTGGAATTCTTGTTTATGTATGCTTGTGTAATTCATTTTTTCATTGCGTCTTTGTGCACACATTGGTGTCAAAGGAATTTTACTTGAAAGACTAAGCTGGAGCAGGTTATCCCCTCTTTATTTGAATTATGTAAAGACCTTCCCTATGACGCCATTTTTTTTAACAAGTTCTAGATATAAGAACCGTCTCATATTTAAGCAAATACAAAGTGATACAATTTAAGATACGACATTGAAAAATAAGCAATTAGGAAATCCATTTTATACTAGTCAATTGTTAACCACATCTTTTATGAAGTTGCATATTAATTAAAAGTAAATAAATATTGAAAACACGTAGATTTGAGATACATCGTCAATAACCATATATTGTAATTCAACCATCATAACATTCGCTTTTATAATTTAGTCATTATAGATGCATCGATAATCATATAACAAAATTTCTGAATACACAAGGTATCGTTCACTAAGGAGTGGGGTTTTGATTCTTGGCTTTGTTGCTACTTGTGCTCCCTTACTGCCATTTGCATTCACGTGTGCAGGATAATGTGTCTCGACAAAATGTTGGAGACCCATCAGTTGACCTTCCAGCCTACTCTTTTAGTACTCTTCTTCCCCACAAACCCTTGAGTTGTAATGTGGTTATAAGTAGAAGAAGAGACATTAGTCGATGGAGGCAAGCAATCCTATAGTAAGAGCTCCCTCTTTAATCACATCCACCTCACCAAACTCACTATATTCTTTGTAGTCAAGGCAATAAAATTATCTCATCCATCCAACAATAGGGCCCAAAAGGATCCCTCCACCAATAGCTTGATCCTCATTTTATATGAGGCTTCATAGGGGACATTTTGAACTTCATGCAAAATGACTATTTTTATTAATTTAAAATTTTGATTATTCACCCACCCATGTGTCACCCTCTCACCAAAGCTCTCCTAATTTATTTTACATAAATTCTTATTCAAAAATACTAATTTTTCTCACCCTAAAATGACTTCCTATTTCTTCTCCTAGATATCTCTTGATCCCCATTTTCTACTCCTTAATTTGTGTTCATTACTGAATTCAACTCATGGGTCTCGGATTTGGTCTCCCAATTACATCATAGTTTAGCTCAAATTAACTCTTAGATGGAGATCCTTGTGCTGGCACTTGCCACATAGAGGTTCTCTAAATTTTCTCTAATTTAATTTATTAATATTTATTTTCATTATCCACCCTCTTTTCTTAATGTGGCTAGAATATTCTAGGAGTAATGTTTACAAAAAGGGTAGTGAGTTTCTATGCTATTTTGTTTAGAAAAAGGGTTAAAACATGGCATAAAGGATTCGGGTAGCAAATAAACACCTCAAGTCAAGTTAGGCAGAAAGAGCGTTCATACTTTCGATTTCGCTGACACAGCATCTGCCAGCACACCTGTAAAATGTGGTCCATGTCCTAACTATCCCACTACATCATCACCTGCTTTGCATAGTTCATTCCACCGAGACTATAATTTTGTAATAAGTTAGAGTTTTTAGTTCAAGTTTAATTCTAAAAATACCATGTCTGTTAGAGACTGTATCATTGTATTTTTGTATAAATATTTCAGTTTTGGAAGTATCAAATGTCGATTGATTGAGATCAGAACTATTCTTGTCTTTTGGAGTACTGTAAGCTTTTTCAAAGCACTGGAGCATCAACAATAATCATACCATTCACAGGATTCTTGTGGCTTAAATAATCGTGATTTTTTTTCTTTAGTTATTATGTTTTACTGTCATGTTTCATTGTAATCATCTAAATTCTAATTGTAAACCAGAAAGCGTGAAAAATATGATTTACTGTTGAGTACCTTATTCTGACTATGTTTACAATCATAATGTTTTCCACTGAAGGCCAAACTAAAGAATTCTTAATTGCGCTTTAGTTCTGCTGAATCTTTTCATATTTCTGTCATAATCCATTTGTAAATTCGAAATATCCAGTGAATATTCCTAGCTTTCCCTGTGTTTACTCTATGAAAAGTTGATGCAACTATCTAGTTATATTTTGACTCCATTTCCCAATAGATATTAATAAATTGGATAAAATCAATTTTCCAAAAACCAAAACAAAACTAAAAAGAAAAGTACTATCATACCTAGCCTAAAAAATTATCTAAACAAAATTAAATCTTATAGAGAGAGCCCTCTCTTAAACTGCCATGGCTAGATCCCAGTTTCCTGTTGGGAAAAATATTGAGAGGGGGGTGAATCAGTATTTAGAACTCAAATTAATAAATTTAATTTTTCTTTTGCAGAATTCCATACGCGGCTTTTATGAACCGAACACGTTTTTGTTGAAACCAACTAGCGTATAGATCTGTAAAAAATAAATTTTGCAGAACAGACCAGATCTATAAAAATTACCTAGATTTATTGATTTTATTTAGCAGACTTGTGCCAGTTCTTCATCATTCCTTCAGTAGGTCATTCTAGAGATTCATCATCATCAGATCTAGAGATCTTGAACCATCATTATATCCATGGGTGCATCATAGATCTATCAATTAAGAACATAGCTCATTCATGCAGATATTCCTTAGAGAAATTTATTCACCAACAACCCTTACACATGCCCCCTAGCACTATGATCTTCTTCTCCTTATATAGATTTAGCTTTTACCAATACCATGAGTCAAAACCACTCAACTGCCGATGGTAATCCTGGACGGAATCAAATAGATAATATATCGCTCAATACTGTGGGATAATACCATGGTAAAGTTCCTTGGTATTATAAATTTAGAGCACAAACAGGCATACGCGACTTGGGACGTACGTATCCGCGTACATATGCGACTTGACCTTTACAAACCCGCGTATACATTGTGACATATTATATTTATCATTTCTCTGGCACTTGCTAGAATTATTTTCTCTGTCACATCTGAAGTGATCTGTAGATACATCATTCTTACATCTTTAAAAAACAGGTTTCTTATCATAGGCAACTCATCAAGTAGGTTTCCATCAAGGACAACTTCATCAAGTAGGTTGCCATCAAGGACAACACATTACATCATATTGCCAACAATCTCCCCCTTTGAACTTGATGGCAACCACGATGGTGTTTGATCACCACAAAAAATAGATACATTAATCATAACCATTATTCATACACCATGATACTCTCCCCCTTTGACATCAAATTCAAAGGGCGGATCAAAACCAAAACAAGGTTTCTCTTCCCTTGTATAGAGATGAGCTCTGTAGATCTGAAGTGCACTGAATTTACCATGCTCCCCCTGAGTTCATGTTGAATCTTTAGACAGATTTTTCAATGAATTACATGACTCTATAACTCAACCAAGTATGACCATTCCTATCACCAAGTACTCATACTTACTTCAATGATCCAACTAAGTGGAATTACAAATTTTGACTCAACTACTCAACTAAGTGGGTTTACAAATTTGAACAAGTCCTTACATGACTGAATATAACAATTTAAATCATAGATCTCAACATGACCTTTTCATCAAATGAATTTTTATAAACAAGACCAATGAATCTCAATTATGAGATCAGACCACAACCAACACTTAGTACGCCAACAATGCATCCTTTCCCACAGGACAAGTGCTCCCCCTTAGCTTGTGCACCCTGAACACTTTCAACAGAAAAACATCAAGGCATCTTCATAAAAAATGGAAAATGAAACAGAAATGTGAGAACCGGAACATCACCAGAGGTACCCAACAACACCGCAACTGTTCTGAAAAGGCTGACCTAGAGAAATGTGCCAGCAAAAACCCATACATGGTTTTATGTAAATAAATTCACATATATACAAGAATGTCCTTTATGAAATCCGCGTATCCAATTTAATATTCTGAATTTAAGCAGATCTGATCTTATGAGTAGCAGAGACAACTCCCAGCTTTTGTTTGAGATATTTGAATGCTTCCCTGGGAAGAGGTTTAGTAAATATATCAGAAACTTGGTCTTTTGAGGGAACATATTCCAATTTCACCTTTTGTTCAAGCACTTGTTCACGTAAGAAGTGATACTTGATAGGAATGTGCTTGGTCTTGGAATGCATAACAGGATTCTTTGAGATACTGATGGCACTTGTATTATCACACATAATGGATATGGGGGGTGAACATTTTATTTGAATGTCTTATAAAGTCTGCATCATCCAAAGAAGTTGTGTGCAACATGATGTGACAACCACATATTATGCTTCTGTTGTAGATAAGGCAATAGAGCTTTGTTTCTTGTTGAACCAAGATACTAGTCGGGGCCCCATATAGAATGCACCACCACTAGTGCTCTTCTGATCATCAACATTTCTAGTCCAATCTGCATCTATGTAAGCATAAAGAGTGAGATCAGCATTATTTGGATACCATAGTCCAAAGTTTTGAGTTCCTTGTAGATATTTGAATATTCTTTTGACAGCCTGAAGGTGAGACTATTTTGGATTAGCTTGGAATCATCCAACAATCCCAACTGCATGCATAATGTCTGGTCTTGTTCCTGTGAGATAAAGCAGACATCCAATCATGGATCTATATTCTAGTTGATTCACCGTGGAAGAATCATCATGAGAACTAAGGTTACACCCTGTTATCATTGGTGTACTTATAGGTTTGCAATCTTCCATCCCATACTTCTTTAGAATTTGCTTAAGATATTTTGCTTGTGATAAGAATATACCATCTGTTTCTTGTCGCACTTGTAAGCCAAGAAAGAATGTTAGTTCCCCAAGTAAAGACATTTCAAGTTCTTGCTGCATAAGAGAAGCAAATTTCTGACTCACTGAGACTCTTCATTACTTCCAAAAATGATGTCATCAACATATACAACCACAATCAATAGTTTATCATTTTTAGTTTTTATGTATAAGTTTCTATCAACAGATCCTTTTTAAAAACCTTGTTGATGAACATATTTTTCAAGACGATAATACCATGCCCTTGGAGCTTGTTTGAGACCATATAAAGCCTTTTTAAGTTTACAAACAATTTTTTCATCATTGCCCAAAATGAATCCTTCTGGTTGTTCTATATAAACTTCTTCTTCTAGATCACCATTGAGGAAAGTAGATTTAACATCCATTTGATAAACTTTGATTTGTTGAAAGCTTGAAAAAGAAATAAACATTCTGATGACTTTAAAACTAGCTACAGGAGAAAATGTTTCTTCGAAGTCTATACCTTCTTGTTGAGCATACCCTTTACAAAAAAGTCTAGCCTTGTTTCTAATAACATCTCCATTTTCATTTAACTTGTTCTTGAATATCCATTTTGTTCCAATAACATTTTTATCATGACGTCTTGGAACTAGTTCCTAAGTATGATTCTTTTCAATTTTATCAAGTTCTTCATTCATGGCTTGAATCCAACATTCATCTTTGCAAGCTTGATTGACATTATGTGGTTCAATAGTGGATAAAAATGCTATATAGCTAGTAGACCCTACAAGAGTTCTTCTTGTTTGGACACTTGATCCCTTTTCTCCCAAAATTTGAGATTCTAGATGATTCTTTTGAACATACCTGGATGGAGCCTTTTCAGATAGATCTTCTTCTGCTGCTTCATTTGGTTCACCTTCTATATTATCTCTATTAGATGCAGGAAGATATACATCATCATCATCTTCATTTGTTGTTTGAATTTCCCATTTTTGAGCTGAGAGGGATTCATCAATTACAACGTCAATGCATTCAACAATCTTCCAAAGTCTTTTATTGTAACATTTATATGATTTACTTCTAGAAGAGTAGCCAAGAAATATTCCTTCATCTGCTCTAGGTTCAAACTTTCTAAGCTTCTCATCATTGTTCTTGATAAAACATTTGCTTCCAAAAACTTTAAAATGCTTTGCAGTGGGAAGATTACCATACCAGAGCTCATATGGAGTTTTATCACTGTTTACATGAAGATGTTCTTTGTTAAGAATATTTACCGTAGTATGTGCTACTTCTCCCGAAAATGTGTCAGGTGTTCCTGAATCATCAAGCATAGCCCGAGCCATCTGTTGAACTGTTATATTCATTCTTTCTGCTACTCCATTTTGTTGTGGGGTACCAACTACAGAAAATTGTCTTTTTATGCCATGTTGTTCACAAAAATCAAAGAATTCATCTGATATATATTCACCTCCACGCTCAGATCTAAGACACTTTATTTTTAGATCTAATTCATTTTCAACCAATGCTTTGAAGATCTAAAATTTTTCGAATGCTTAATCTTTGTTCTTTAGCAACCCAATCCAACACATTCTAGAGAAATCATCAATAAACATAACATAGTATTGTTCTCCACGGGGTGACATTTTTCTCATGGGTCCACATATATCAATATGAATGAGTTCAAGAGGCTTACTTGCTGATCCTTCCTTGGCATTAAATTGCACTTTGGTTTGCTTACCGAATTGGCAAGATTTGCATATGGTACTTTCAGGAAGAGTAATATTGGGAAGATGACGAACAACTTTGAGTCTGCAAGATTTGTTGATTTGAGAGAAGCTCAAATGCCCCAATATTCTATGCCATAACCAATTTTCTGAAGATTTACCCAAGTAGCATTGTTCTTTACGGATTTTCAATACATACAAATTGCTTGGTGTTCTATTTCCTTTTATGATTGTTTTTCCTGTATCCAGATCACGTACCACACATTCTTTTGAGCTAAAGACAACTTCAGTTCCTTGATCACACATTTGACTTACACTTAACAGGTTATGCTTTAATCCATCCACATATATAACATTTTTAGCTTTCACCTTTTCTTTTAGAAAAACAAAACCTTTTCCCTTAATGATAGCAGGAGTATCATTTCCAAAAGTAACATTCTTTTCTCTTTCTAGAGCATTGTATGCAAGAAGTTTATTTCTGTCACCTGTCATGTTTTTTGAGCATCCACTATCAATGTACCATTGATTTTATTCTCCTTCTACAAATAAAGCTATGCCACAGTTCTCAACCTGTAATTCTTTCTTTCTCCATACTTTGGAAGTTGATGGTATATGCTCTTTTGGCTAAAGTTTGTTCCTGCATTCAGATTCTTCATGACCAAAGTTATTGCAATAATCACATTCAATTTAATTTTGAAGAGGAGAAAAGTTGTTATATGTATTCTTCTTTATTCCAGTATCAATTCTTTTCTTTCTTGCTTCTCTAGTCATGATGGTTTTGTATGCAACACATTGAACAACTTTATGACCAAAATTATGACATGAGAAACATTGTCCATTGAAGAATAAATTTCTGTGATCATTGAACCTTCTATTTGTGTTTACCTGTTGGTTGGTATTTCTCTGAAAGGTATTCCTGTTAGTGTTATTTGTATTGAGGTGGTCATGCTTTACCTGTAAAGTTTATTTGTTTCCTTGCTGAGTGGCAGAATGATGTAGGCTGGCTATAGCTGCTTTTAGATAGTTTGGTGCCAAAGACTGAGAATATTCTCTGACATATCCAAGACCTGTCTTTATACGAGGAGAACGTCGTACCTTGATAATTTCATCTAACGTTTCATATCCTTTAGCAAATCTAAGATTTAAAGTCTTTAATTTCTCAATTTCTTTTCTTAGACTTACTACTTCACATTATAATTTCTCATTGTGTTTCTCCTTTTCTTCAAGCTAATTTTTTATAGTTTCTATGGATATTTTGTTTCCTTCCAAACATATTTTGAGCTGATTGATTTCTTCAAGAAAATCATTGTCTTCTAGAGCATCCATAAAAGTATCCTTTTCTTCTCTAGACTCTTTTTAAAATGCCATGATAAGTCTAAGATCTTGATCAAATTTTTCCTCACTATCTAATAACCCATCACTATCTTCATGAGTATAATAACTTTTTCTAGTGCTAAATTGATTCTTATTTCTTCTTTCTACTTCTTTTCCTTTTCCATGTGTTTCTTTATGAGGACACTTAGCAGCATAATGACCAGCTCTTCCACAAGAAAAACATTTGAAAGGAAGATTACCTCTGAACCTTCCAATGCCAAGTTGGAGCTTTTTTATAAAATTTACCTCATCTTCTTCTGAAATATACCCTGATCGTTCTATTTCTTGGACTTATTTTCCTTTTGTAGAGGCTCTAAAGATGGCTTCTTTGACTTCAGAAGATCCTCCTTTTTTCATTTCACATGCAGTTAGAATCCCATGAAGTTGGACAATAGTAAGACTTTGAAGATCATGTTTCTCTTCAATAGCAAACACTTTTGACTCAAATTTTGAAGTTAGAGATCTTAAAACTTTTTCAATCAGAGTAGTGTCAATTATGGTTTCACCCAAGTTTCTCATACGATTTACAATGTCATCTAGACATAAAAAGAAACTGGAAATGCTCTCCTCATTATGCATCCTTAGATTTTCATATTGAATTCTGAGAGTTTGGAGTTTAACACTTTTTACCTTTGTATCACCTTCATAGCTTAGAATGGTTTTGTCCCATATTTCCTTTACTGTATTCAATTGCATGACCTTGAAAAATTCTGATTTAGTCAGACTCCCCAATAGTGCATTGACCACCTTTGCATTTGTTTCATAGTTCTTTCTTGTCGTTGCATCTGTTGGAACTGAGGTTGGATATTGATAATCTCCTTCAACAATAGCCCATACATCTGCTCCAAGAGACTGTAAATAGGATCTTGTCTGTGTTTTCCAGAAGATTAAATTGTTTCCATTGAAAAGTGGAGGCCTGATAGATGCTGTCCCATCTTGGTTGCTCATCTTGGCTGATCTTCCTTCTAGTGGTTAAACTTCTTCAGAAGGACCTGCTCTGATATCAATTGTTGGGAAAAATACTAAGAGGGGGGGGGGGTGAATCATTATTTAGAACTCAAATTAATAAATTTAATTTTACTTTTGCAGAATTACATACGCAGCTTTTATGAACCGAACGCGCTTTTGTTGAAACCAACTAGCGTATAGATCTGTAAAAAATAAAATTTTTAAAACAGACCAGATCTATAAAACTTACCCATATTTATTCATTTTCTTCAGCAAACTTGCGCAAGTTATTCATCATTCCTTCAGTAGGTCATTCTAGAGATTCATCATCATCAGATCTAGAGATCTTGAACCATCATTATATCCATGGGTGCATCATAGATCTATCAATTAAGAACAAATCTCATCCATGCAGATATTCCTTAGAGAAATTTATTCATCAACAACCCATACACATGCCCCCTAGCACTATGATCTTCTTCTCCTTATATAGATTTAGCTTTTACCAATACCATGAGTCAAAACCACTCAACTGATGATGGTAATGCTGGATGGAATCAAATAGATAATATGGTGCTCAATATTGTGGGCTAATACCATGGTAAAGTCCCCTGGTATTATAAATTTAGAGCACAAATAGACATACGTGACTTGGGACGTACGTATCTGGATACATACGCGACTTGACCTTTACAAACCCGCGTATACATTGTGACATAATATATTTATCATTTCTCTGGCACTTGTTGGAATTATTTTCTCTGACACATCTGAACCGATCTGTAGATACATCATTCTTACATCTTTAACAAATAGGTTGCTTATCATAGGAAACTCATCAAGTAGGTTTCCATCAAGGACAACTTCATCAAGTAGGTTGCCATCAAGGACAACACATTACATCATATTGCCAACATTTCCAAATTTTATTTGATATTGGCCTATGTGATTAGTTCTCACAATCTCTAGAAAATTGCAGAACGCTAACACCAAGTAACCTTTCAAAAATAATTTCCATCAATTCCTTTTATATTTTTCTAAAAAAATTGGTAAATCACAAATATATTTATGGGACGCTACAACATTTAATAATAGTAATTAGAAAATTCCACTATAGAATTTCATTTGGAGCTATGCTCTCACAAAGTGGAAAAGGAGAAGATCACATTGTAGAATTTCATTTGTAGGTGAAGTTGGCTTTGAATACCCCTTTGCAAGGGTGTAGAGCCCCAACAATAGTTTGATGTTTTTATAAAGGGAATGGATTCTTTAAAACTGAGTGTTTTCTATTGTAGAAAATCAATCGATAACCATTACAAAACACCTTCATGTTGGGGCATGTTGTTAAATGGTGGTAGAGGCATCATTCTATGACATTTATGGGAAGATATATTGCATTTTTAGTAAGGAAAATTTTAGGTGTTAATATTCTAAGGGAGGCTAATTTTGATGATTTTTCCAAAAAACGATTTACCAATTTCCATTTTTTCTAAGAATTATTTGCCAAATTCTATAGTATAAAATTATTTTACAGTATAAAATTATTTTACCTTTGAAATTGCCAAAATTCTATAAAGACCATATACAAAAATTTTGAAATTTGAATATTTTTACAAGGATATCAACAAACATTTTACATTATGCATATTTGGGACTAGTGAGATTCGCCAAGGTTTCTATACTTTAAGATAAATTTCCACCCCTAAAATTTTCCTATTACTAAGAGAAATGCATATTCTACTCATTAACCAACACTTCTCCTTTAAGGTATTCTTCATATTGTATTTTACCATTACCCATATCGTATTCTTCATTACCCAATTGTAAGACCATGCCTCCCATTTTCATCAGAGGTTCCATGTCAAAATATGTAAACCAATAAAAATTATTTAGATTTAAAAAGAGGTACATGTAAATATTTTGGAGGGAAAAGAAGAAAAAGTACATTTTAATTGTATTTTTGACTTATCTCCCTACAAGTTTACTCAAATTTCAAGTGTAGACACTTGTTGGATGAAAATTTAAATTCCACATCCAACGAGTTCCCATTATGCATACTTTTGAGAAGACCCACCTTGATAAAAATTGCAGGTACATTTAAAAAATGTGTTTCAACACGTTTTTTAATGTATCTACAAATTTTATCAATGTGGGTCTTCTCAAAATTATGCATAATAGGTACTCGTTGGATGTGGAATTTAATTCCGCATCTAATGAGTGTCTAAACGTGAAATTTGAGCAAACCCATAAGGTGATAAGCCAAAAATACAATTAAAAAAGTAGTTTTCTTATTTTCCCTCCAAAATTCATAACTCGTATTTTATTATTTTTCCTTAGGAGGCCATTTTTAGGTTGAAATTTTCTACAATGGGATAATTTGTTAGCCTTTGAATTTAATTCCATGTGAATGTGATCAAAGGATATAACCCTAAATATTCTAATTAGCTCCATAACTCTAATAATCCATTGATCAATAAAGAAGTGTTTAAGGAAGTATAATCTTTTAGTCAATCTATAAAAACCTTTGAATCCACTATCACTTGCAAGTTTAAATTACTAACACAATTAAAATGACTAAACTAAATGACCAATTCCTATTATTGTAGTACTTGTTAGGTAGTCATATTTGTGTTCCTATACCAAATTAGTCATTCATGTTAGTCATTTTTAGTTGTATTAATTATTAGCTAGTCGTATATTTTAACCTGGGACTAAATTAGTCATTTATGTTTGTAATTTTTAGTTGTGTCAGTTAAGATTGCTAATTTTTGGTAGTATTTCACCTAGAAAATTCATGGTGACTAACGTTTTTAGTCACCTTGTCACTAATTTCATCATTTTCCACTAGTGGAGAGACAACATTATGGTTTAAGAAGATGAAAAATTAAAGCATGTATCATTAAGGTTTTTTGTGGATTGTAGGCACACACATAAAGTTCCTATGGTTTTGGTCAAATAGTCAACAAGAAGGAGAAATGGCACCACTTTTTTTTCCCCTATTTTAGTCACCATCTTCAAGCACAGTTTTTGAACATTTAAAATGGAATTTTAAAAACATGAAAGACATTTTTTTTCGTAACGGGCTGATTTCAAAATTTGTCTTTAAGATTTTATCAAGACATCATGCTTTTAGAATTACAGAGGAATATTTAATACCCATTTTTCCAAATATTGTAAATTTTTTATTTTCCTGTTTTAGTCACTATTTTCAAATGAAGTTTCCGAACATATGGGGACTAATTTGTGAAAAAAAAATAGAGGTTATTGTTGGTAATATACCAATTTAAATAAGACTCCCTCATTTTTTACCAAAATAGAATTGTTTGAAGGATATGAAAGAATATTTGCAGCTTATTTTTCAATATTTTTTGAGGCTTTTCAAAATTTTATATCCTATAAAAATGCCAAGTCAACAACTGAAGGCCACCTCGTCAAATTCAACTTGGGGATCAGACTAGCGATGGGAGAAGAGATTTTTCATATCCATTTTTTGGATCTTGATGGTTATTGTAATTAATACTTTCCACAAATTGTGGATCTGAAAATTTATGTATTTTTCCTATATAATGAATGAAAAAGAAGGAAGAAGGGTTGGAATTTGAAACAAAGTATTGTTTTGTTGTGAGTGTGATCAAATTATTCATTTTTTCAAGTGATAAGAGGACTATGATGTTATGTTCATGATACATATATTCTTGTGATGGTGGTATACTCAGTCAGTTTCCTTCTGCGATAGTTTCCTTTCTATGTGATATCATTTATATGTTATATTTTGGTGCTTAAATGAAATTATGTGAAAAAATTTATTAGTTTAATTCTCTGGTTCGTATGATTTAGACATCTGCACTATTTCTCCTAAAGATTTCATGTTTCATGCCCATATATAATGGATTGTTTTCTCCCTCTACTACCATTCAAATGATGTTTGATATGTATATAGTTTTCCATCTACCCCGCCTCTGTCCACCTTGATTCATATAGTCGATATCTTGTTAATTGCATCTAAAAACCCTATTTTTTTACTCCATTTCCCAATAGATTACTTGCTTCATCCCAACCACCACACTTAAAATCCAAAAAACCCTATTGAAGATCTAGCCATTGTTTTAAGACACAAACAGGTTCTAAACTTAGTGATTAGGTTGTCAGAGAGAGCCCTCTCTGGATTGAAGGGTCTAGCCTTCAATATGCAAGCTTGGTTTAAAATGGTTAGTATAGGAATTTCTCTCACAACAAAGAAAACATTTCCGAATCACAATGAAATCACCAAGTGTTATAGCTGCTATAAGCCCCTCCAAAAATCTTCCTACCTTCAAATTTTGTAGCCTCCTTATGATCATGCCATATTTCGTTTCAAGTAATTAATGTCATGCTCGGTCATTTTGTCTATGTGTTCAAGTTTTCCATTAGGATTCCTAAGTGTTGCACTACTTGCTTTCACTTTCCCAACTCTTGATGTCTCCACAAGGATACCTTCTATGATAGGCTAAGAAAACTTCATAGTGATAGTGCTGCACACTCTTTCTTGACATTTTTTATGAATTCCTTGCTAAAAATGATTACACGGCCCTTTCCAACAGTGATTTCAAAACCATTTCCAACAATTATTGTGTAGTTTACAGTAGCAGTGTAAGGGAATCGTTTGCAGAAAATTAGTGCACACTCCTTGTTGACAACGAGAGTATAATTCTTCAAGTCAATACTGTCACACATCTTAGTGGCAGCCAACTCACTCTTAACTCCTAATTTCCCAACACGCATTGAGCACACTCATAAATCCTAGCCCTAATTGCATGTATGCTCTCCCTATATAAAGAGTCCAAACCAGAGTTCATCTCACATTCATATTTCACACTTTTGGAACACAAGGAGCATTCTCTCACTCGTGGTTGCAAGTGTGACATCATCTAGATGAGTTTCTCAACCATCAATTTTTTTTGGTTTTTCCTTCTCATGTGTTTATTTTTCTTTCTTTTATCTTGGCATGTGTCACTTTCACTTGCTTTTCCATATCTTGTTAAGAGTATATTGGCACATCTTCTAGAGGCAGCTCCATTGCACTCTCATGCACTAGATAATGTTATCTATCATAAGAACATGTGTTGTAAACTCTCCCATGAAATTGATTTCATTTGACACTTGTGTCGTAAATATTTGTGTCTTAACTATCGCATTTGGAGATAAGTGTTGTTTTATTATCATTTCAATGTATACATGTTGGTTTTGGTTACTGTGCATATTCTTTTCATGTTCTTGATTGTTATATGTGTGTGTTACAACTCATTTTGTCACCATGGAAAATGACTATGAAACTGGATCTTTTGCTATCCATCAATGTGTTCCAAAGAATTCCCCTACAAGTCTATAACTTAAACATCCTAAAGAAAATGAGAATTTTTGGTAACAAGGTCCAAAAACCTATGTTATTCATATGCACACTTTCCTAGCCAATTTCTCTACATAAGCTTGTGTAGAATTGTCTTCCTCTATAAATTGCGCACATGACTTAACAAAAATTAAAAATAACAAGTGAAATATAGAAGGTTTTTTGGGCGAATATTTCTGAACTGAAAGCTTTGAGGTGATGCTTATTTGAGCCTAACCCCTTTTATCATGGAGCTAATTCCCATTCTTCAAGGAACCCTAATCCCACCTTTAGTGGATCTCATTCTTGAGATGATGATCTGAAACCTCCTCCTCTTGGCCTATAAATCAAACATAGGCTAGAGGTTTTGGAGAGATTACTGAAGGTAGAATTATGCTACTCAAATAATTTTGGAAGGTTCATCATCCAAGGATAGGATTGTAGATCATTGGGAGGAGCCACACTTCATCATGGCCAATATTATTTAACTCCTTTATTTCTGAGATGAATACAAATGATTTTTTATTTCCACTATATAGTCCAATGGAATTGATATATAGTTATTTTTTCTTCCATTTTCCCATTGAAATGGTATTAGGTACTAGTTTCCTTGATCACTAGTATGAGTGGTATTGAATCATTTATTATTCATATGCTTTTGATCTCTGGTTGTTTTTATGTTTTCATATCTGGTTTCTAAGCATTGAGGAGCTGCATCAAACCAAAGTGGGGATATTCATCAAGAATTTCAAGAAAGGTATGGATTCCATCTCTTATCATTCTAGTTTATGAGTCAATATAGATAAAATCAGGGAAATATTTTCTTGCTTGTTTGTTTGCTATTAGAGTCAGAGATTGAATCTAGGGAGATTGCTTCCGCCTAATACCTTCCAACCGACAGCTCTGTCATTTGAATTAATGCCTCTTCAACATCAGTTTCATATAGCGTTTAAAGTCACACCAAGGCAGTCAATGCAGTATCAGCATTACCTTCTGTTGTAGCGAAGGGACGAGCTTCAACCCTGGAGAACTTTGAGACACGAAAACTATAATAGGAATTGTAGATGCCTACATTCTCACTTAATTTTACCTATCCAAACCATCACAAAAGTTCTCGTACCTATTTCCTTTACGCCTCTTCACTCAATAAAATAATAAGGAACCTGACTTCAAAGTCTTCTTGAATAGAGGAAGATATCATATTAGATATTTTTACTACGTGGATTCATCAAAACACTACCACAACAAAGTATTGGCTATGGAGTTGCTACAGGAAATCTGAGTTTGTTGGTCTCCTAACTTTTCCCAGCAGAGAGAACAAGCTCTAATCTCTGCAAAATCTTCTTTGTTTCATCTTTTGTGCCTTGGCACTGATATGGTTGTCACATTAGCCGCCACACAGAAAATCAAAATAACCGTGACATACAAAATGAACCTGGCAGAGAAGCCTAACAGATCCAAAATAAGGAATTTTCTATACATGAGAACCCTCACAGATCCAGAATATGGAATTTTCTATACATGCATGTTAGAAATCATTTCATGACAAATGTGTGGCTATAATGTGGGCCATCTTGTGGATTTTAATTGATGCTGAATATTAATTCTTTTAATTAGTTTTTCTCACATGCCCAGGCCACCTTGTGGATTGTAATTAGTGTTGAATATTAATTCTTTTAATTTGTTTTCTTTCATGCCCTAGTGGGACTTTCAATTTCAAGCTTAGATGTCATTGAACCTAATGATTTGGAGGATCACTGAATATATTGATTTCTTCCTTTGGTATAGTTCAAGGGTGGCAGGGCTAGTTGCTCCACAACCCCCCCTTGTTTTATGTATAAATATGCAAACAAATAAAACTTAAAGTGTAGCATTAGATTCTAGTTTTAATTTCTATTATGATCCTCACTTAAATTCATTGTTTATTTATAGCCTCATTATTCTTTCAAAATATTTTAATTGTTGTAGTGTTCCTAAAAATTTTTAGTTTCCTTTATATATAATTGTTATTTCTTTTGGATGTCTAGTGTTGCTTGACTAAGTAAGGTTAAAGAGTTTATGGGAGTATTGTTGCACTTCATTAAGCTATTTTAAGGAGTACTTAGCCAAATGGTCTACAACCAAATTTTCAACCAATAGGAACGCTAATGCATGCTTAATCAACCAAGTCAAATTTGAATCAATTTTTTTTCTTTGTTTTAAAATAGTTTCTATTTCAAGCATGTGTGCTTATAATTTTTATTTGGTAAATAACGTATGTTGGGAGAAATAATTATTAGATTAATCCTCCAATATTCATATATCAATCTGGGCTCGTAAACACGAGCTGCACTGCGCTTTCTATATTTAACTTCTGAGTCGAAGATTGAATGATTCCTTTATAATGATCAACTAAGGAATGGGGCACACAAATACTTACGAACACACATCTTGCAGAAAAGAAATCAATCCATCTTACCACTATAAGAAGAATCAATAATAAATTTCAACTTGAACACTTAAAATCTTTGTAAATTTGACCTATCTCGCTACTGAACTGGAATCTGGATTCAATAAAAACCTTTCATAAGTTCTACTTCAAAACAAATGACTATTTTCAACAAACTTCATTCTTCAACCCAACAACTCAACACTTCATTCAAAAATCCAAAACCCTAATTCTGGCTTTTACAAGTCATCACATGAAAGAACTGAAGAATCTAATCTAATTGTATTTGTAAGTTAATCTCATGTTCACGCAATCAATTTTACACTTAATAATTGTTCCTTCACTCAAACCATAGGATGAGAATGCTTCACATCAATTCCATTGTCTCAATAACAAGCAAAAGGTTGTGATATCGTGAACTGATTTGAATGCTTACACTTACCAATCAGAGTTAATAGCTTGATCTTTCACAGTCAACCACTCTGCATGTATATTACCTACTCTATGACAAGTTAAATTATCAAACCATAATTCTAATTTCAAGAATGAAGAGAAAAGATGAGACAACTCTGAATTGAACTAATTTAGGGAACACAAAATGGTACTCGAGAAGCTAGGCTATAGTTGCATGAATCAAATCTCAAACTGAGCTCAAGCAGACCTACCTAAAATCTTCAGCAAACCAATACTCTTTTTCCTTAACGAAAAAGGTAAATTATACTATTGATTACGACCTTCACTACTTCGAGGTCTAGAAAACACACTTTGTACTAAAGTATTGCTAATGGAAACTATCTCAAGCTGAAAACTAAGATTTCAATCTTACACCTAGTGAAATCCACATTTTAAGTATTCAATCAATCACAACTAGCTGACTGACCTAATGCTCCAGAGTATAATGAAGGAAACACACTCCAAACTGAATTGCAAATACTGGAAATTGAAACAACTATAATCACTTAGTCAAACTTCACTTGTTAGCCAGGAATTCAAGATTTCATTCGAAACTAAAAACCCTAATTTTATTTTACAGTTTATGAAAGAGCTAAGGACCTAGTTTATTCATAAGCACACTTCAACCAATCTTGCATTCAAATCTTAAATTTAGAATGAAATCCTAGGGTAATCTTCACATTGACTCAATGCTTTCTGATGATAATCAAAGATGAATGTCGACACTGAGAATTAACCTAAATAATTTAACTCAATCAATTAAACTGAGAATACACTCTAGAAATATTCTTACAAGCTTTAAGGTATCTCACTCTTAAATACTAGATCTCACTGAAATCAAAGAAACTTATTTAATCCTAGTTATGGTTTAAATGAAAGAAAGACAAAACCTATCAACTCTACACTACATCACACAAAGAAAAATGATGGAAAGACTACACTACTACTTCAAATGGAAAATAAATTTTTTTTATGCTCAAGCAATCTCTAAACTAACACTTTGTTTCTCAGGTGAAAATAAATTACACTTCCAATGGAAACTTTGGAAAATAATCAAATTAACCTAGCAAATTTGAGTTCTAGTTCAAACAGTGACTATGGGCATTCAATTTTAACTCACACTCATTCATTTAATCTATAAATTTTTATTCTTAATGCACTCTCACTCTTCTTGAAAACTCAAAGATGATATCAAAAGGATCACAAAAACACTGTCCAGAATAAATTTATCATAATAAAATCACACTGTGCACATTAAATACATGCCAAGTCTATGTGCTAGAAATATGAAACCCTACTCTATAACTGAAATGATACAACACTTTACAAACTTTGTAATGAAACTCCAAAACAATGCTAATTCAACCATTCTTTATTTCGATTTACATTTGTCAGCGCAGAGGCTTGTTTTTAATTTAATCCATTTTCTTGAGTACACATAGGGAGGTGTTCATTCAGGTTCGAGGTGATTTTAAATGACAAGAACAACAACCTCATTATCTGCGTGTATATGAATGAATACAAAGAAAACGAAGCAAAGCTCTATAAATGCCGGATGCACACCCACAACAAAGCAATTCTTTGAAACTATTCAATGCGTGACCTTCAACATTAACACTTAACTTGTTCAGTTGAAGTCAGGCACATGATATCGTTCCTTCAGCTGAAACCACTCCAACATTAACACACACACAATATCGAATAGCTAATTGAAGTCAAAATTAAACCAATTGTTAAGAACAAATGTAAACTAAAATGAAATAATTCATTAAAACGCACACAAATTACCTACGCATATGCTTACAGAAGATGATCCAGATTGTGGTGGGCCCTTGCCACACCCGGAGACGACTTGAAACTTATAGATACTAACTACACTTCAACGTATCTGATTCAAGAAATCATTAAATCCATAACAATCCAGAATTCAATCCGCAACACACCATGACGAATTAAAACATGAACTTAATTACTGGATATAGAGTTTACAATCTTCAAGTTCGATAGCAAAAATGAATGACAATCCTCACTAACTAGACTTATTTCATATCTTAGCCTTTATTGGCAGAGTGATATTCATAAAATATCACAAGTTATGTTCATGGAAAATTGTTGAAACCAACTGATGCAAGGATCCTACTAGCTATTCATAATAATCATTACGCTCTACCTGAGATAACTAATTCTCAAACTACCCTACCTCTGGCATAACTGCACAATGATCTGGAAGGGTGCTTCTAAGGTCATCGAGATGAGCCCAATTTCCATAAAATGGCCAGTTGTTCATCTCATTGAACCCATGAAAATATGCTAGAGAGTTGAGCTAGAACATGATTTGGGTAGTACAGTCTTTCCAAATCGATTTTAGGTGCCAACATTCATGCTTCTTTAGATGAATGAGTCCTCTAGGGATAATTTCACAACTATATCCCACAATGATGAGTTAACAAATAGGAATGTAACTTCAACTACATAACTTAACCATAGAATAGTTAAAATAATCCTACTTGTAATGCTTTTTACCTTAGGTTGGTAGTTGATGAGATTTAGGACATATGGAGGATAAAAAATCGAATAAAGGAGTTCATATTGTCCAAAAAAAAGTTAAAAATGACAGGGGAGGTGAAGAAATGAATACAAAAGAGAGGCTCAAAAATGTACATAAGTAAAAAGAGCATTGTTGTGTGGCCCTTTCACAAGGTGTATGTGGAGTACTAAAAAGGTATGCTTTTGATGATTATTTCAGTGGATTTTTAGTAGAATTTGTAAACCTTTTTGCATCATGAATTTGGAAAATAATAAGGAATTATAACAAAACATGTAAGAATTGATATGCAAGACTTAACCGTTGATAATTGATATTTTCTGTGCAGGAAAAGGAGAAAACGAGGAGTTGCCGTTCCAAAGGAAAGGACAAAGTCGAGATAACTGTTGTCCCTCTGAAGGAGAACCGAATGCAAACAAGGCTAAGCAGATCAAAGCAAATCGGCCCGGAAAAGGAGGAGAAGACACCAGCTCGGCGCAAAAGAAAAGAAAAGACGAAGGATTAACAGTTTGGCGAATCCCTCAGGATCTTTGATCCTGAGGGATCGCTGCTTTATTTATCTTGTTACTTGGACATCTCCGTCGTCACCTTTATATAAAGGGACATCACTGTTAGCTTGGGAGATAGACTTTTTATGTAATTTTCTGTTAAACATCAGCTCTGATTATTGAGTCTCGTTGAGAACTGGTTCATTGTACTTTTGTCCGATGCATTAATATAAGCTTGGTGATTCTCCCATTTCTGCGTCTGGATTAACTTAAGGCGGTGTACCCTTGGAGGCTAAGGGCCCGGCCCCAGAGGACACTTGCTTCTGTATCACTACGATTTGATTTCTGCGTGGTTTGTTTATCGTTGTTATTTGGTAATCTGATATGCTTTATAAGTTGATATTACATGCTCTGTTAAGATTAAATCATTGAGGTTTTTACAGATCGAATCGTATATTGACTCTGCATTAAGTTATTAATCCTTTCAGAGTTAATTGTATGTTATTATTCTTAACCGAATATTCTTATTGTTCTGTTACAGAGCTTTTATACTGAACATTCATGTCATAGATTCGTTTGAAGTAGTGTTCTTCATGATTGTTGGATTCAGAGATAATGCTGTTTTATTTGGAAGCACAGTTGTATCCCTGTTGATTAAGATTGATCAGATTATTATTCCAGCATGTTGTATGCGTATATGATTTACTAGAGCTGTTTCATAATTTGTCAATAGTTAATGTTGTTCCATTAGTGTGTTTTGCGTGATTTGCCTTAAGAGTGAAAGATTGTTATTTGATTGCGAAGAGTGCATTTGGGTTAATAGATTAAGTTTGGTTACAACTCGCGAGACTTAGTTGTTCGATTGCTGTTCCATTTTAGAATTACTGTTCCATTCCAGATTTGCTGTTCAATTCTTTATTTGCTGTTCCATTTACTCGCATTTGTTGTTTTGGTGTGAGAGACGATCTAAGGCTGTAGTGAGCCTCGGCATTTACTGTCTAGCTCCCAGACCCGTGGTCTATGCTCTAATTTCCTTTCCATCAGTTTCCAAAGGGATGGGTTATCGCTGCCGAACCCTTGACTGATAAGCTGCCGAGATTTCTGAATGTGTGATTTATTCTTTTGAAGTAATTTATTTACAGACAAGCATCTGTTTACTCTTGTATTTCTTAAACACTATACTACTAGCATTACTCTGACAAGTGATAGCCTCAGACTGAGACACTCTTTGGAATAACAAAACGCTCCCGGATTGACATATTAATGTGAGGTAATTAGAGGTGAAAGAGACCCTTTTTATAGCTCTACATTTTGGCGCCGTTGCCGGGGAAAGAGTGTAGCAATTTGTCTTTTTCGGAGTAGTGTATGAACCTGCTAGGGAAGAGTTGGATCTTAAAAACGGAAGGTAAGAACCTACGTGCGGAGCATGTAAAAGCCCTGCTCCACTGTCCGCTTTCCTAACAGATTTGTTTTTGTTTTGTTTGAATAGAATTTGGTAGTTCATTTGAGTGCATGACTAAGCAGAAAAGACCAGAAAATAATATCAAACCCCCATCCAAGCCTGAAAAAGCTAAGGGGCCGGTGACCCTTGGCCGAACGACCTTCATAGACGAAATCTATAAGAAAACAGAGTCTCAGCCATCAGTAGGCCCCAGGAAAAACATTTCTAAACAACCTACTAGTTCCCTTCAGGCCACAGGATCACCATCTGTAGCCTTTGCTGAGGTGCATAGTCAAACTGAAGAGCAGGACTTTCAAGAAATCGAAAATTCTACTCCAGAACTATTGCAGGAAGGGAATTCCAGTAACTTTTGTGAAGGAGAAGGAGAAACAGGGGAAACCAAGGAACCAAAATCTCCTATTAGAACAAATCAGCCATTAGATAGCCTAGATAAGGGGAGTGCTGCGAAAATCATTGTTGAAGGAATCCAATCTCCTCAGACATCTGGTATTCTCATTATTCCAGATAAGGGAAGTGCTATTAAAACTATCCCTGTCAAAACCATTCCCTCTCAACCTAGGAATACCCTCCTAGATATCCCAGAAGGTTATTGGCATATATTCGATCCCATGGCTAAGAACCAGCCAAATGCTCAAACCTCTACATTACAATATCCTATAGTGGATTCTGCAGCAAATGCACCCATGAAAGCTATCCCTCTTCAGCATATCCCTACATTTCACGGTCTCACATCGGAAGATCCGGATGCATTTTTATTCGAATTCGATGTGTTATGCAGGGGGTATGATTACACCACCGATCCCCAAAAATTGAAATTATTCCCCTCTACATTAAAAGGGGCTGCTTTAAGATGGTTTATGGGACTAGGTGGCGGGGTTATCAACAATTGGGATCAAATGAAAGAATCCTTCTTAAAAAAATATCAGGATTATTGTAGGTCTAGAGAATTAAAAGATGAAATATTCCAAATGACAGCAAGACCGAATGAAACATTGGAGGAGTATGTGGAACGTTTTCAGTACAATCTACAAAGATCTCCTTATGCATCGCTACCTTTACCTGATAATGTGTTAAAAACTGCATTAATAAGGGGCATGAAGGAACAATGGATTGAAACATTAAACGTCATGGGAAAAGGGGATATTTATCAAGAGAATTTTGCTGACATCATTGATTTATGTATCAGGAGTTCGAGAGGCAGCACAAGAATAAAACCGACAGAATATGATCGGTTTGCAAGAGATAACAGAGTATCAACAGAAGGAGTAACACGTGCAGAAATTGGAAATTTATTAGAAAATTTCAAAACTGATATTCTGGGGACACTAACTACACAACTTGATATTGTGCAGGCTAAACAGAAGCAGATGGAGGCAGAACAGAATTTGGCGATCTTCTGTCCCCGATGCAGAAAAAAACATAGCCACAAGGAATGTCCAGTGGATAAAGTCCAAACGTGCGCCATCTGTACAAAAGATCACCTTACGGAGAGCTGCCCCTCACTTCCTGGATTGAAAGCGGTATATAAGGAAGCAGAAGAAGAACCAGAATCGGTGAACTCGATCAACCAGCGTCGCCAGTGGCAGCCGAGACAATCTGGTATGTTTTCGGACTCAACCTCTTTTTTTCAACCCCCACAGTATAATGCTCAACAATATGGTATGTGGCAAAATCAATCTCAACCCCCATTTTCAAACTGGTCACCACAATCGTTTCCTTCTTCAAATCCATGGCTGAATCAAACAAGCCAATCTGGTTGGCCGAATTTTCCTTACACTCCACCATATTGGCAAAATGGCCCATATCCTTCACAATGGACTCCCCCTACTTCACAAAGTTCACCCTGGCAGACAAGCTGGCAAAGACCGATGCACCAGCCAGCTGGAACTATTCCGCTCCCTCAACCTACTCTGCCAGCCTTACAACAAAATCCCCATTCTAACCTGAGACCGCAACTCCCAGCCCAACCCAATCCCAATCCAAATAACAGACCGGTCCAATTTATCCAAATCATAGAATCACCAGAAATAGGACCCGACCTGAGGGAGTGCAATGATCTTCAGTTAAGATCTGGACGTATAATTGAAACTGAGGGAGATAAAACAGTTCATATTGAAGATCAGTTACCAAGAGAACATCAGTTGCAACGAGAGGATGTAAATAAGCAGCAGACTCATAACCAAGCAACCACATCCTCTCCTCCGTTCCCAGAACGATTAGTCATACCTCGACCCATACAATATCCTGACTTTGACATTCTGGGAGAATTACAAAATCTGTACATAAAAATTCCATTCCTCCAAGCCATTCAATACATTCCTATATACGCAAAAACTATCAAAGAGTTGTGCATAAAGAAACCAAGGAGGAATATAACAAATAATCCAAGATTCCAAGTAGTCGGTACTTTATCTGACCTATTATCTGGGAGAGAAACACCCATTAAATATGAAGACCCAGGGAATCCAATTATAACTGTTCAAATTTATGGTCAGACCCTGTCTAATGCCTTAGTTGATCTAGGAGCTGCAATTAATATTTTAACAACCACTACTTGCCAAAAGCTCGGCATTACATCGGTAGAACCCACCTCTACTTTGTTAGAATTGGCTGACCGATCTGTGGTTAGACCAGAGGGTATTCTACAGGATGTCATGGTCTCTGTTGATTCCTGGGAGTATCCAACCGATTTCCTAATAATTAATCCAAAAACCCGACTTGATGGACACCCGCTAATTTTAGGTAGACCTTGGCTTGCCACTACCGATGCCTACATTGGCTGCCGGCAGGGAAATATGACCATAACCAGAGGACCGAATAGCAAGAATTTAGTTCTATATCCTCCAGCGCAACCAAGTGTCACAATAATCAAAACTAATAAGCACCCTGTATCATACCTTACTGATAACATCAGATCTCCATTAACTATACAAGAGGCACTTGATTTTAAAGACCAAACAGAAGATGATGCCATTAATAATTTCATTAGTCAAACTGAATCTTGCACACAGTGTCACATGATAGAAGCAGCATTTGATAATGAATTGGAGGAAGATCCTCTGAAAGATACACATGACCAAACGATACCTGTTACTTCTGTTGCAAATAGTAAAACTGTGGAAATTGAACCGGGAAAAACTTTAAACATCAATGCCAATCTCACGCCTGAACAAGAAATAAAGCTCATCCATCTGTTAACAAAATATAAAGAAGCATTTGCATGGGATTACCTTGATATGAAAGGAATCGATCCCCAATTATGTACACACCACATTTATATAGAAAAAGATGCCAGACCTGTTCGTCAGCCGCAAAGGAGACTTAATCCCCATCTAAAGGATGTGGTAAAAGCTGAACTTCAGAAACTTTTAGATGTCAATTTTATCTATCCTATTTCTGATAGTAAATGGGTCTCTCCGCTTGTGGTGGTACCAAAAAAGAATGGAAAATGGAGAATCTGTGTGGATTATAGGGACCTAAATAAGGCAACACAGAAAGATCATTTTCCTCTCCCATTCATAGACCAAGTATTAGATACTTTAGCAGGAAAGAAATTCTTTTCTTTCCTGGATGGCTTCAGTGGATACACTCAGATTCAGATTGCCCCTGAAGACCAGGATAAAACTACTTTTACTTGTCCCTGGGGAACATTTGCCTATCGAGTTCTACCTTTTGGCCTATGTAATGCTCCTGCCACATTTCAGAGGGCTATCCTTAGCATTTTTGCAGATTTAATAAATGATGGACTTCAAGTTTACATGGATGACTTTACACCATATGGAGATGATTTTGATCCAGCTCTAGACACCCTAGAAAAAGTCCTACAACGCTGCATTGTTACCAGGCTTTACTTAAGCCACGAAAAATGTTTCATGATGATGACTGAAGGACTTATCCTAGGACATTATGTTTCAGCAGCCGGCATTCAGGTAGACCCGGCCAAAATCCAAATACTTTTGCTCATTCCCACTCCTACTACTCAAACAGAGGTACGCAACTTTCTTGGATTTTCTGGTTATTATAGACGATTTATAGAACATTATTCGCACATTGTTGCTCCTTTATATGCACTAACTGGTAACGTTTATTTTCTTTGGACAGAAAAATGTGACCGTGCTTTCGAGGATTTAAAGAAGCTCGTATCCACAGCCCCAGTCCTTCGAGGACCAAATTGGGACCTACCGTTCCAGATATCATCTGATGCCTCAGATACAGCTATTGGCGCAGTCCTTGGGCAGGAAGAGGATAAAAGACCATATGCTATCTATTACATCAGCAAAAATTTATCCCCTGCTGAATTAAATTACACTGTTACTGAAAAAGAATTCCTAGCTGTAATACATGCTGTCAATAAGTTTAGACATTATATTACAGGCTATCCTGTTATCTTGTATACAGACCATTCTGCTATAAAATATTTAGCAAATAAACCTGTCACAAATGCCAGAGTAACTAGATGGTTGATTTTATTGCAGGAATTCGATATCACAATCAAGGATCGGCCTGGCAAAGAAAACCCTGTAGCCGATTTTCTTTCGAGAATACCAAAACCAATCGATGCAGTAGCAGTTGAAGATCAATTTCCGGATGAGCACCTGTTTGCTGTTGCCGTTCAAACACCCTGGTATGCTGATGTTGCCAACTACCTCGCAGTAGGTAAACTACCAAAACATTTAACCCCTAATGAGCGCAAGCAAATTGTTCAGAAGAGTGCTCGATTCTCGTGGATTGGGGGCTATTTGTTTCACACAGGGGCAGACATGCATATCAGGCGATGTGTTCGAGAAGATGAAATCTTTGACATCCTAAAAGCCTGTCACGATGGACCGTGTGGTGGACACTTCGTTGAGCATAGAACTGGACACAAAGTATTGCAGACAGGATATTACTGGCCTACGATTTTCAAAGATACAAAGAAATTTGTCCAAGCCTGTGACAGCTGCCAGCGAGCAGGACGACCTGGTCAAGCTGATGAGATGCCTCTGAAACCACAGTTAGTCATCGAACCATTCGAGCGATGGGCTCTTGATTTCGTTGGACCCATCAACCCCTCGTCAAATCAGAAAACATATATCTTGGTGGCAACAGAATATGTCACCAAATGGGTTGAGGCAGAAGCATTGCCAAGAGCCACGGAGGACTCTGTCATACAGTTCCTGTTCCATCTATTTGTACGTTATGGCCTTCCCAGAGAAATAATTACAGATGGAGGACCACAATTTGTTGGGCATAAATTAGCTGCAACACTCAACAATTATCACGTCCAGCATAAAATCACTACTCCATATCACCCACAGGCGAATGGGCAGGTAGAAAGTAGCAATAAGATAATAGAATCAATCCTAACGAAAACCATTGCGTCACATAGGCGTGATTGGGCTACCTGACTACCTGAAGCACTCTGGGCCTATAGAACCACATGGAGGAGCACCACCGGTTACTCACCTTATCAATTAGTGTTTGGAAAACAACCCATTTTTCCCATAGAAATCGAAATCCAAACATTACGGACAGCACAAGAAGTTGGCCTAGATCTAAGCGAGGCACAAATCAATCGACTACAGCAGATCAATGAATTAGACGAAATTAGGCTCTCTGCACTACAAAATACAGCATTGATTCAACAGCAGCGAGCTAAATGGCATGATGCTCTCATCAAGAACAAAGTCTTCCACGAGGGAGACTGGGCTCTGTTATACGACTCTCGGTTTCAGGACTTCCCTGGAAAACTTCAGACTCGATGGTTGGGACCATACGAAATCCAGAAGGTGCATGACAACGGAACCCTTACTCTAATTACCATTGACGGTTATGGATATGCATTCAAAGTAAATGGCCACCGAGTTCGTCTCTATCGCAAACCACTCACTCGAGAATCCTTCTGCCAGCAGCTACGCCGAGACACTGATATGGAGATTTTAGGAGAGGAAGAGAAATCTTCCTCACCTGTAATTCATTAAGGAATTCATTTCTTTTTACAATTTGTACATAATTTCTTGTCTTTGAGTCGTTCTTGTACATATGTTTGAATTAAATGTTTTCTTGTTCTTTCTCAAAGTTTCGATTTTTGCCGTTCTAAAAAAATGGCATTTGCGTGTTTTTTTATGCTGTTGGCTTTGCTTGTTTTGTGGTTCCTTTTCTAAAGGAACAACATTCTGGATCTCTGCTGTTCGTTTTCCAAAGGAACGGCATTTTTACGTCTTTTGCTGTTCCTTTTCCAAAGGAACAACATTTTTGGTTACTACTGTTCCTTTTTTTTTCAAAGAAACAGCATTCTTTTGTTGCTGCCTGTTCCTTTTTCAAAGGAACGGCATTTTGAGTGTTTTTATAGTATTTTTATTTTTGCTGTTCCTTTTTCAAAGGAACTGCATTTGCATTTTTGCGATCTATCGTCTGTCGTTGTTTCTTTTTCAAAAGGAACACCACTAGCATACTTTTGCTCTCCTTGTGAAACAGCTTATTCCTTTTGCTGATCTAAATTGAGGATGCTTCTTGCCCATCTTCTTTCAAGTCTTTAAGATACAGCTATGTACTTGTGCAATGAATATAAAATCACAACATACCAAAATCCGCAAACCATAAATCACTACATTTATAAGGCTCTGCATTAGTAAGAGGCCAAAAGGAAGGACATACTTATTTCTTATCTTTTGTTGTCATTGTTTTACTAATTTTGCCCTGATTGGTTATCTTTATCATGCTGATCCCTTTAACCCTCTTGGTATGCTTTTGATGACTATTTCAGTGGCTTTTTAATAGAATTTGTGAACCTTTTTGTATCATGAATTTGGAAAGTAATAAGGAACCATAACAAAACATGTGAGAATTGATATGCAAGACTTAGCCACTGATAATGGTTATTTTCTGTACAGGAAAAGGAGAAAACGAGGAATTTCCGTTCCAAAGGAAAGGACAAAGTCGAGATAACTGCTGTCCCTCTGAACGAGAACCGAATGCAAACAAGGCTAAATAGATTACAGCAAATCGGCTCGGAAAAGAAGGAGAAGACACCAGCTCGGCGCCAAAGAAAGGAAAGGATGAAGAATTAACAGTTTGGCGAATCCCTCAGGATCTTCGATCCTGAGGGATCGCTGCTTTATTTATCATGTTACTTGGACATCTCCGCCATCACCTTTATATAAAGGGACAACACTGTTAGCTTGATAGATAGGATACGCTTTTATGTAATTTTCTGTAAAACATCAACTTTGATTATTGAGTCTCGTTGAGAACTGGTTCAATGTATTTTTGACCGATGCATTAATAAAAGCTTGGTGATTATTTCATCTCTGCGTCTGGATTAACTTAAAGCGGTGTATCCTTGGAGGCTAAGGGCCCGGCCCCGAAGGACACTTGCTTCTGTACCATTACGACTTGACTTTTGTGTGGTTTGTTTATCATTGTTATTTGGTAATTTGATATGCTTTATAAGTTCATATTACATGCTTTGTTAAAGATTGAATCATTGAGGTTTTTTACAGATAGAATCGTGTGTTGACTCCGCATCAAGTTATTAATCCTTTCAAGAGTTAATTGCATGTTCTTACTGTTTTGTTACAGAGCTGTTATACTAAACGTTCGTGTTGTGCGCGTTTCTGATTTATCAGTACTGTTCCATAATTCATTAATAGTTATTGCTGTTCCATTAGTGTGATTTGTGTGAATTGCTTTTAGAGTGAAAGAATGTTATTTGATTGCAAAGAATGCATTTGAGTTAATAGATTAAGTTTGGTTACAACCTGCGGGACTTAGTTATTCAATTGCTGTTCCATTTTAGACTTGCTGTTCTATTTCAGAATTGTTGTTCAATCCTTTATTTGCTTTGCTATTCCAT